>WNGS01109174.1:125400-147945 GCA_020271785.1 Procambarus virginalis | reverse complement strand
AATTCCAAAAATTTTTTCGTCTTCTAAACACGTTAATTTGTGTCCCCTGAGCACGGGAAAAAATAGCAAAAAAATCGTAGGTCACATATTTTGGGCGCAATTGACTGAGGAAGTCTGGCAAAAAGTGGGCGTTGACAGAGCGGGCGCCAGGGCCGGTCAGCGTCACCCGCGCTGACAGATGGGAGTTGCCACAAAGATATTATTACCTAATTGTTTCAATGTCTCCGATTGATTTTTTCTCAGATTTTTTTGCAGTAATATTATTCAATAGTGTGTATTGTAATATATTTATACAGTGGTACCTCAGTTTAAGAGTTTAATTCGTTCCTGGAGACAGATCTTATTCCGAAAAACTCGTATTCTGAAGCTAATTTCCCCATAAGAAATAATGGGAAATGAATTAATCCGTTCCTGACTACCCCAAAAACCCCATATCAAACTAAATTTTTATACCTAATTCATCTAAATAAACCTACAACAATATGTTCAAGTTATTACTTACCTTGCTCTTGAATTTTTTTTTTCTTGCGCACAGGGTGTAAATGTCCCCAGGACCCTGAGCAGTGTAAGGGTTAAAAAAATGAAAAATACAAACCAAATTGAACAAATAGGAAATAGAAGAAAATGCATAATGGAGCATCTCACCTGACAAACACTGAACGAATCTTTGTGACTTTCCTTTTTTTCAAATTTCTTCAATTTTTATTTTTCATTTTTTTTATAGAAAATGGAGCAGCCTACCTGACATACACTGAACGAACCTTTTTCTATAAAAAAAAAAATGAAAACTAAATAAATGAAAAAATTTGAAAAAAGGAAAAATGTCATAAAGGTTGTTCAGTGTATGTCAGGTAGGCTGTTCCATTATTTAAAAAATTGAATATCGTATTGATGTTTTTCGGGGGTTAGAACGGATTAATTTTATTTTCATTATTTTAAATGGGGAAATTTGTTTCAAAAGACGTGCGTTTCACATGACGAGCTCGGTGCCGGAACGGATTAAATTCGTTATCAAGACTCCCTGTACTGTACAGTACTGTTCCACTCGATCATCCGGACTATATGGGAAGGACCCCCAGCAGATTATCACGTTTTTCGGATAATGGTACTTTTTCACCTACGAGTCCAAAAGTGACCATTTCCAACAATTTTTATACTACAAACAACATAATTTGAATTGCCTTGCCACATATAATTATTAGATATTCAACTAGAAACCTCAACTTACCTTGTTGGTGTTCGTCTTCTTGATTGATGCCACACATCTTGACGTTAAGAATTGTTAACAATTTACGTAACCTATACTAACACAACACTAAAATTACACTTAAAATTACTGTACAGTTCATTAAGCAAAGTTAGTTTTGACTGCCAGCTGCTGAAGCCTCACTGGTTGAAGGTGCTTGGCTTGCCTGTGAGGCCTCACTTGTTAAGGCGCTTGCTTGCGCCTCACTTGTTGAAGGCGCTTGGCTTGCCTGTGGCGCCTCACTTGTTAAAGGCGCTTGGTTGCGCCTCACTTGTTGAAACGCTTGCATGCCCTCACTTATTGAAGGCGCTTGGCTTGCCTGCGACGCCTCACTTGTTGAAGGCGCTTGGCTAGCCTGTGACGCCTCACTTGTTGAAGGCGCTTGGCTTGCCTGTGGCACCTCACTTGTTGAAGGCGCTTGGCTTGCCTGTGGCGCCTCACTTGTTGAAGGCGCTTGGCTGCCTGTAATGCCTCACTGGTTGAACAACACGTAACTTGTCTTTAATTGCCAGGACAACCTTCTTCCTCTTAACACCTCCAGAACGATTGATGCTGCTACCAGACATAGTCTTGGCCAAAAATGTTTAAAGTTACTATGAAAATAAAAAAGTTATTTCAAAAATATTTCACTAATGGCGCAGCACTGTGACGCCTCACTGGTTGAGGTGTACAGGCATACCTCAGTTTAAGAGTTTAATTGGTTCCTGGAGACGCCTCGTATTCTGAAAACTCGTATTCTGAAGCTAATTTCCCCATAAGAAATAATGGGAAATGAATTAATCCGTTCCTGACTACCCCAAAACCCCATATCAAACTAAATTTTTATACCTAATTCATCTAAATAAACCTACAAAACTATGTTCAAGTTATTACTTACCTTGTTGTTGAATGCTGTAGGCGTATGGAAGATGGTGAGGAGGGGGGAGGAAGAGAGGAGTTACTGTTTGGAAGGGGAGTCCCCTTCCATTATCCCATCAGGCAGTGAGGACTTCACTGGTATGCACACACTGGCACATTTTGCCTGCATACCACTAGGACTTGCTTGTCTTACTAAGAATTTGTCTAATGACACTTGTTTTTCCCTACATTTTAACACTTGTCTGTAGTAAGACATCACATTATCATTTAAAAGGTCAATGCAACGGCCTGCTACAGCTTTATCTGGGTGAGTTTTTTCAACAAAACTTTGCAGTTCTTCCCATACTTCACACATTTTCTTAATCAAGAAGGGACATTCTCTACTGCCTCTACTCACAGCTATTTTCTTAGGTTGAACCTTATCAATGGCTTTCTTGAGACCCATGGTGAGATATATAATAACAAATTGTATAGTCAAATGACCAAAAATCCAACAAAACACTGAAAATCCAGGTGAAGAATTGATGTGGGATAGTCACTGGGCGCGAGACAATGGTAAACTGAGGGGCGGAGGGGCGACGATCGCTGAACCACCACGCGCTAGGTCGGCCTGTACGCGTATCAACAAACTCGCGTCCCGAGGTAACCCTCGCATTCCGAGACATATTTTCCGAGGCAATCCTGCTCGTCTTCCGAAAAACTCGCATACAGAGACACTCGCATTCCGAGGTACCACTGTATAACAGTAACTTGTATTTAATTGTTAGGACAACTTTCTTCCTCTTAACACCTACAGAACAATTGATGCTGCTACCAGACATAGTCTTGGCCAAAAATGTTCAAAGTTACTATGAAAATAAAAAAGTTATTTAAAAAAATATTTCACTAATGGCACAGCACTGTGTATAACACAAGGGACGGACGCACATGGGTTGACCCGTGTTGGACGGGTCCACTTGGGGTGGGGCAGCTATAGCACCTTACGTAGGCCGCCAGGAGGGAAAAAACTCAATATTTTTAAGTAAACTTCAGCCTGTGCACATTGCTTTTAGAAAACTTATTTATTTGTTATTACATAATTACTAGTACATATTTCATTTGTTTTTGGCTATGATTAATTGTTCTAATTGTTCTTAATGGTAATTCCTGTACCCAGGTGGTCCCTCCCGACGCTCTCCTCCCACCCTCCCAACACCACCCACCCACCCCACCCCCTCCTCCACCATGCGTCTAGAGCCACAGACGGGATTAATACGGTATGGCCGAATGTTCATCCGGCCAAACCAGCTTTAATCCGGTTCCTGTAGCCATTTTGGCCGGATATTGTGATAACTTTATTTGATCACGATTTTGGCCGTATAAGGGCGTTTTCCGGATGTTCGAATCCCGGATAATCGCGGGGTTACAGTATTATCTTTCTTGGAGACTTCAATCTACCCAGTTTAATCACTGTACTGCTCTGCATTAAAATATGACAAACTCCTGGTGCACAGAAAATAAGTTCTTTTCAAAAAATTATTTTCTCTTCTTATATTGTTAAAATAGTCTCTGATCATGGGAAACTAAAAAAAAAAAAATTGAATGTGACATACTTTAGCCACGATGAAGCTGGAAAATTGAGCAAATTATGGGCGCTGAGCGATGGAGTGCTCAAGGTCACTAGGCCCCACCACCCCGTGGGGCGGCAGTTGCCACGAATATAATGTTTCACAATTATTTTGATGTTTCTCATTCATTTCTTCTTTGTGTTTTTGCTGTAATATTATTCAAAAGTGTGTAATTTGTAGAATTTATGGTTCAATGTGATGAATATCACTGTGCTGAAAATTATGGGGCTCATATTTGACATGTATATTATATTCTACAATCAAACAGTATTTTTGCTGTTATTACACTATATGCACATATTATATATACCTATCTACATGTGTTCACCATAACGAATCACTAAGTTGGCATTGTGAGTCTAAAACAACAAGAGTGGCCATGGCACAGCAGCCAGCAGTCTGCTGGCCGAGTCCCTCCTACCTTCAACACCCACTGACCAACATTCCGCCTCCCAATATACTGTTATTGTTTTTATTACACTGTTTACACACGTTATATATAAGTATCTATATGTTTTATTCACCATAACTGTACAAACTAGGCTGGTATGCCGAGTTCTGGCAATAAGAGAGGTCGCACCACACTCACAGCCGATTGCTGCGTCCCTCACTGGCTCAAGGCCAGATGCACCAACATTCCTCCCACAACCATACTGTTTGTGGTATTATTACACAACGTACACACACATTATATATGAGTATCTACATGTTTTATTCACCATAACTGTACAACTAAGCTGGTATGATTTCCAAACAGCATAGTGGTCACTGCATGACAAGTCACACAGCAGGTAGTAGACAACAGCCTCACCCACTCCCTTACCAAAATGGTTCCTCCCAACAAACTCCTTTTGCTGTTATTACACTCTATACACATGTTACCTGCTTGATACCTGGTTGATGGGGTTCTGGGAGTTCTTCTACTTCCCAAGCCCAGCCTGAGGCCAGGCTTGACTTGTGAGAGTTTGGTCCACTAGGCTGTTACTTGGAGCGGCCCGCAGGCCCACATACCCACCACAGCCCGGTTGGTACGGCAAGTTTTTTAGAAAACAGTCTAGTTTTCTCTTGAAGATGTCCACGGTTGTTCCGGTAATATTTCTTATAATCGCTGGGATGTTGAACAACCACGGACCTCTGATGTTCATACAGTGTTCTCTGATTGTGCCCATGGCACCTCTGCTCTTCACTGGTTCTATTCTGCATTTTCTTCCATATTGTTCACTCCAGTATGTTGTTATTTTACTGTGTAGATTTCGGACCTGGCCCTCCAGTATTTTCCATGTGTATATTATTTGGCATCTCTCTCATCTCCTTTTTAGCGAGTACATTTGGAGAGCTTTGAGACGATCCCAATAATTTAGGTGCTTTATCGCGTCTCGGCGTGCCATATATGTTCTCTGTATTCCCTCTATTTCAGCAATCTCTCCGGCTCTGAAGGGGAAAGTGAGTACTGAGCAGTACTCAAGACGGGACAACACAAGTGACTTGAAGAGTACAACCATTGTGATGGGATCCCTGAATTTGAAAGTTTTCATAATCCATCCTATCATTTTTCTGGCTGCCACAATATTTGCTTGGTTATGCTCCCTAAACATTAGGTCATCAGACATCATTATTCCCAAATCTTTGACATGCTGTTTTCCGTTCATGCCCAAAGACCATACCAGTACAAAGACCAAATGACCACCAGTAAACAACATGAGAAGTCGTGCAGACGACACACCTCCCTCACCAAAACGATGGCTCCCAACATACTCCTATTGCTGTTATTACACACTATAAACATGTTATATATAAGTACTGTATCTACATTTGTGTTCACCACAGTGAACCACTAAGGTGGTATGGTGAGTGCAGTCAATAAAAGCTGGCCACACACAGTCAGAAGACCACGCCACCACCCTCCCACCCACAGCATTACTCCTCCCCCCATGGAGCACAGCGCTAAATATCACCACAGTCCTGCTATTATCAGAATTCTAGCCAGTTTAATCACAGTCAAGGGTCTTCTGTAATATTATCATCGCTAAATAATAGCATGTACATATATATTTTGACATCTTTAGGTGATGCTGTGGTTACAAGCCGAACAGTAGTGATGTGCGCTCATGCTGCGTGCATCACCCTGCTGGCTCCTCAGTACTGAAGCTCTCGCTCCCAGGAATGTTGGCCACGATTTTTTTTCTAGGTGGCGTCTGCCAACAATCGGTCGTGGCTGCACTATAGCTGCCCCTACCCCACGCAGGGCATTTAAATGAAAGCACTAGACACTAAAACAGCTATTAATGTATTGCGCTGTATCGGTAATGTTACTCAAATCATCTATATATGTATTGCGCAGCCTAAGTATTAAAATATGACATTCCCGCCGTGTGTCGAAAATAAATTCTTTGCAAAATTTTTTTTATCCTTTCATATTTATCTTATCTTATTTTATTTATTTTTATTTATTTTATTTATCTTATTTTATATTTTATCTTTTTATATTTATCTTTTTTATATGTTGTGTCCATCATACATTCACTAAAACCAAAGCTGGAAACATTAGTGAAATCCCATCCATTGTATACAAGAGCGCCTCCCATGCCCTTGTGCCACCTATAGCTCTGCTGTTCAACAAATCCCTTGAGTGTCATACCTTCCCTGATATCCTTAAAAAAGCAAGAGTAACGCCTGTTCATAAAGGAGGTAATCTGGCAGACATAAACAATTATAGACCAATATCTAACCTACCCAAAAATATTTGAAAAAATTATCTACAAACAGCTCTACTCCTATCTTGTAAAATTTGACATTCTTAGCCCCTGTCAGTTTGGCTTCCGCTCCCAAAAAGAGTACCAACGATGCAATTATTAGTCTCCTTGATATAATTTACTCAGCCCTTGACAAAAATGAGTTTCCGATTGGACTCTTCACTGACCTGAGAAAGGCCTTTGATACTGTTAATCACAATTACCTCTTACGTAAACTCCATCATTATGGAATCCGAGGCCATGCACTGGACTATATCCAATCCTATCTTAGTGATAGACACCAATGTGTAGCCATCAATAATATAACCTCTCCCACTCTACCAATAACCGTTGGAGTGCTACAGGGCAGCATCTTGGGACCTCTCCTATTTCTTATATACATCAATGATCTGCCTAATGTCTCTAACATTCTGAAACCTATTTTGTTTGCTGATGATATTACCCTCATCTACTCTAACCCCAACCCACATACACTAAATAATGTTGTAATAATGAACTAAAAAAGTCCACTTATGGATGTCAACCAAAAACTAACACTGAACATAGAAAAGACCTACTACATCTTATTTGGAAGCAAATCTACAAATGCAATTCAGCTTCAGATAGACAATGTAAACATTAGCAATATAAATGATGGAAAGTTTCTTGGCCTATTCCTAGACAAGAGACTCAACTTCAGTACCCACATACAACACATAACTAAGAAAGTCTCTAAAACAGTTGGTATACTCTCCAAAATCAGATATTATGTACCTAACTCTGCTCTCATCTCTCTATATTATGCACTAATCTATCCCTATCTTAACTATGGTATCTGTGCATGGGGTTCAACCACTGCAAACCACCTCAAGTCCATCATCACCCAGCAAAAATCTGCTATCAGAATAATAACAAGTTCTGCTTTCAGACAACACTCAGCCCCCTTGTTAACTCCCTAAACATGCTAAACATAATCTCACTCCACAAATTCTCTTGTGTCAACTACATTTACAAAACCCTGCTCTTAAATGCAAATCCTGCTCTGAAACTCTCCCTGGACAGATGTAATAGGCCCATTATCACCACACCAGAAATAAATATCTCTTTGATATCCCCAGAGTCAAACTTAATCTGTGTAAACACTATGCAAATTAAGGGACCCAGTCTATGGAACTCACTCCCTATTGAATTGAAAAGCTGTCCAACTTTTGCATCATTCAAAAACAATACTAAAAAGTACCTAATTTCATCTTCATAGTTTTTAACCTTTTGCTTTAAAATTGCACTGTATCTATTGCTACCCAATCCGAACATCTTTACCATTGTGATCATTGCTGTCTTCTTATATGTGCTATCAATCTGCTGTATGGTGTCTATTAATCTTGTTTAAATTCCCAATCAAGCTATCAATGTCATCAATCAGAGCTTTAATATACCAATGTGCTTTAATATACTTACTAATCTTTCATTTCATTTTTTTTCTTGTAATGTATTTATCATTTTATTAATTCTGCTAGAATTTACCTACTTAAAATTATCTATCAGATTAAGGACCTGCCCGAAATGCTGAGCGTACTAGTGGCTTTCCAAGATTGTAAATACTATGCTATGTATTCTCACAAACCCAATGTACCTTCTTATATATAAATAAATAAAACAAAAAAATAAATATTGTTAAAATGCAGTCTCTGATCACTTGAAATTAAACAAAAATATTGTATGCGACATACTTTAGCCATGATGGAATTGGGAAGTTGAGAAAATTATGAGCTCTGAGCGATGGAGCGCTCGGGGTCAGTCGGCCCCGCCACCCTATGGGGCAGCAGTTGCTGCGAATATAATTTTTCACAATTATTTTGATGTTTCTTATTATTTCTTCTCTGTTTTTTTTTTTTTTTGCTGCAATATTATTCAAAAGTGTGTAATTTGTAGGATTTATATAGTTCAATGTGTGTGGAACCTCGCTATGCTCAAAATTAAGGGACTCATATACGTGACATATATATTATATTCTATGATCAATTAAACAGTATTTTTGCTGTTGTTACACTATATGCACACACACACACATTGTATGTACTTATATACAGTACATGTGTGTTCACCATAACGAACCACTAAGCTGGTATGGTGAGACAAAACAACAAGACTGGCCGCGACACAGTAGCTAGCAGACACCACCTCCCTCCCTCTTTCATAGCCTACTCGCCAACATTCCTCCTCCCACCATACTGTTATTGTTTTTATTACACTATTTACACACGTCATATATAAGTATCTACATGTTTTTTTCACCATAACTATACAACTAAGCTGGTATATTGTTCAAACAGCATAGTGGCCACCATACACTGTATGACAAGTCACAGAGCAGCCAGCAGACGACAGCCTCATTCACTCCCTCGCCAAAATGGCTCCTCCCAACACTCCTTTTGCTGTTATTACACTCTATACACACACACACACATATATAAGTATCTACATTCGTGTTCACCATAGCAAACCACTAAGCTGATATTGTGAGTCAAAACAACAAGAGTGGCTGTCATACACCAGCCAGCTAATGCTACCTCCCTCCCTCCCTCCTCCCATCATACGCTGCACATCACTAATTATCACCACAATCCAGCTATTATCAGAATCCTGGTCACTAAATCCTGTAAATGAATAATTTTCCACAAGTTTATTTTGTAAAGTAACGTGAGAAGTCGTTTCAAGATTCTTAGATGGACCAAACAATGGCAGTGTGCTGTGGCTTGTGCTGTGAACATCTTGAAATGCATTGTGTTCACCGATATCTGAACATTATACACAGCCTTTATCACAGTCGGGCTCTTCTGTAATACTATCATGGCTAAATAATACCAGTTATATATATAATGAGACATTTTTAGGCGATGCTGTGGTCACTAGCTCAACAGCAATACTGTTAGCTCATGCAGCATGCGCCAGCTTTGGTCGCTCACTCAGTACTGTTAGCTCATGCTCTCACATCTGGCAATGTTGCCCACAATTTTTATTAAATGAAGTCTGTTTATTAGAGCCCTGAGGAAGCTGATGTGAGCCCCACAGGAGTTTTGAATCTTACTCTATACCTACAAACGCCCTGAGGCACTCTGAGCACCCCTAATTTAGCGCCTCAAGGTGCTCTAATGCAGTGCTGTGGTTAAACCCCATTTTATTTTCTGGTAAATATTTAAATGAATAAATAGCCAATTACTTTTCAAATATTATGGTGTGGTTTTTAACCCTTAAAGGGCACAATACATATAACGCTGGGGTGAGTAACTATTGTGGGATGGCGCACCACAGCTATGAATGGTTGAGAGTACTGCACAAGATTTAGAGGGGGCACCCATATGCTGCCCAGGGACGATAGTAGACAGACTCCATTTTGGAAAAAAACAGCATACCAGTCATCTTGGGAAGTCCTTAGTTATCATCGAGACACCATGGCGAGCGCATTAAATTCTGGATCACGACCGTGCTTGGCGCACTGCACTACCCAATTATTGACGAGGATGAAATTCATACCAAATTATTTTCTGATGGTAAGAAAACTGATATTGATGATGGTGACATTGATAAAGATTATATTTTGAAGTCCGATGGGAATGAAACAAAGAGTGAGAATGATACTGTGCCTCCTCCGAGGGTGAAGCCTACACGCTCATCAGTGCCTCCTCGCCCACACTCTACACCTATTCGCTCCCCACCACACAGTTTATGTGGGTATGTGCAGTATGAGGATGTTTTGGGCGATGAGTCAGAGAAAGGGGATTCTTTATCTGGTTTTAGTGAAGTTGACCAGACCACACACTAGAAGGTGAAGGGACAACGACGTTTCGGTTCGTCCTGGACCATTCTCAAGTTGATTGTGGTTTCGGTCTGTCCTGGACCATTCTCAAGTCGACAATCAACTTGAGAATGGTCCAGGATGGACCGAAACATCGTCGTCCTTTCACCTTCTAGTGTGTGGTCTGGTCAACATACTTTAGCCACGTTATTGTGACTCATTGCCTGCTTAGTGAAGTTGAATCAGAAAATAGTATTTCCACACCTGTCACTAGTGTCAGTGGTGAGCATGGTGTTACCAAGCGGTGTTTTGTCACATCAGTAACTCATCCAGCCAAACGCTGCCGCATGGTACCACATGGAGACAATGAGGAACAAAGCCCCTTCATGTCCACATTATACCTCATCTTCAGTTCACGCCCATACTGTGAGTAGATGGGCTTCAGCTCCTAGTCCACAGTGTGCAACAATTCCTTGCACGGTCCACTTGCCGTGGTGCCGCTGTTGCGTCTCGCAAGAAACCAGGGGTACTTGTGTCAAGTGATGGTGCAGATTTTGTTCCAAAAATTCCTGCCTTTGACAATACAGATGTTGGGATTACAGACCTTTTCCCTAATACTGGTGAGGACATGTGTGAAATGAACTTTTTTACTGCATATTTTGATGAGCCGCTCATGGAACATATTGTTCAGGAAACGAACAATTACGAGGCTGATCTCATCGAACTTGAGAAGTTTTTATCCCAGTTTTCATGATTATGGCATTGGAAAGCTGTCAAGTGTGTACGTAAAACAGTGAAGTGGATCAAAAAGATGTTTTTTCACCTGTTTGACATAACCAAGCTGAACAGTTTTAATATGTATCTGGTGAAAACAGGTCATAAACCAACATTCCGTGCATTTAGTTTTTCTGTTGTGACACAATTGCTTAAAAAGTTTGGCAAAGACATTCCTGGCATACAAAGACCCATTCAGAACCCAGTATTGCACCATGCTGCTACACCCAGGCTCACTTATGGGGAGGGCTTTAACCCTTTAACTGCGTTGCCTCCAAATATGACACCCCCGTGGTGCGCAGGAAATAAATTCTCTGGAAAAAATTCTTTTTTCTTTTTAAAGTGTCAAAAACCCTTCCCTCAGTATGGGTATGTAAAAAAAAAGTCATAATTGTACTTACTTTGGCTGCTATGGGGTCCGTAAGTTGGGGCGTGACGTCATGATTCCCCGTGCGCCCGTGCTGTAAGCTCCCGGGGCGGGTGGGGCGGTCGGGGTGGGGCGCGCGAGTTGCCGCGAATATATTTTCGTTCATTTTTTTCGCACAGTTCCAAATACATTTTATTTGTTTTTACGTACTAATCCTATGTATAGTGAACACGTACACTATATTATGGCAGTAAAACAACCGTACTGTCCGAAGACACTGTGTTACGTGCATGACACTTGTGTACACATATGCTGCACATATTTACTATGTATCATGCTAATTTATGTATACATATAATCTATTTACACACTACACACTGTCACACACTATATACATTCACCATCAACACACTCAGAACACCTCGAGTGAGAGCAGCCACACCCAGCCAGTCTCCCTCACTCCAACATCTTACTCGCCAACATTGCTCCTCCCACCATACTGTTATAGTTCTTATTACATATGTTCTATATACCTATCTACACGTTTTATTTACCAGAACTATGCAAGTAAGCCGGTATTGTGTCCAAACAGTACAGTGGCCACCATACACTGCATGAAAAATCACACAGCAGACGACGCTACGATTACGTCACCTCCCTCACCAAAATAGCTCCTCTCAACATTCTCCTGTTACTGTTCTTACACTATATACACACACTATATATACCCATGTACATATGTGTTGCCCATAGCGAACCACTAAGCTATTATGGTGAGCAAAACAAGAGTGGCAGCCACACACACACAATGAGGCTACCTCAATTCTCGCCCTCCCTCCCTCACCAAACTTTCCTCCTTCCACAATACTACGCACAACGCTAATTATAACCACAATCCTGCTATTATCACAATCCTGGTCACTAATTCCTGTAAATGAATAATTGACCACACGTTTATTTTGAAAAGGAACCTAAGAAATCATTTGAAAATTCCTAGATGGACGAAATAATGCTGTGGTGCTGTGAACATCGTGAACAGCATTGAATCACTGATAATTGAACATTGTACCCAGTCATTATCACACTCAGGCTCTTCTATAACACTATCATGGCTAAATGATACAAGTTATATATATATTTTGACATTATTAGGCGATGCTGTGGTCACACGCTGAACAGCAGTGCTGTGCGCTCATGCTGCGAGCGCCAGCCTTGGTTGCTCACACACTACTGAGGCTCCCACACCCGGGAATGTGGACCACGATTTTTTTTAAAGATGGCGTCTGTTTACAAGAGCCTGAGGAAGCTGATGTGAACCCCGTGTAGCCGCGGGAGATTTGAATGGAACGTGAAAATACAAATACCCGGAGGCGCGTTGCGCAAACCAGACGCGAGCCTGCAGGCGCGTTGCGCAGTTAAAGGGTTAAAGTACACAGACAAAAAAATTGCCACCAACTGGAAAGCGTGCAATAGCCCAGCGTGCATGCATTGTTTGTAAAACCACATTGAACCCAAAAAAACCTGAGGAGGAAGCCAGCAACGCAGCAAAACCAATGCAAAGCCCTCGGAGGTCAAACCCAACAATCGCGAGAGCGGCGGAAGGGAGATCCCGAAGGAACAAGAACAGCCACCGAAGCCAAATCCGACCCAGCAGGTAAACAAGCACGGCAAAGTTCAGATTCTCATACAGCTGCTCGAACAACCGCCGAGTGGCCCCGGGAGTCCCCCCCCCCCTAAAAACAGATGAAGGCGGGACCGCAGCTGCAGCAATGACACCAGAGGGAGAGAAAAGGAAGTGGTCCAAGAGTCCCACACAAGACCAGCCAAGTCCGAACCCAAGATGGAACTAGATGGGACTTCCTCCAGTTCACCAGGAACCCGAACCCAACGAGTTGGAAAAGAACCACACCCCTGGGGAGCAGACACGCAACGGCTGGGAGCCCACACCAGCCAGTCGTTGAGGTAGGCCAGAACCTGAAACCCTAACAGAGGCAGACAGGTCACCACGACCCAAATAAGATGCGTGAATATACGAGGTGCCAGATTCAGGCCAAATGAAAGGCAACAAAAAGCGGAAAGCTTGCCACCCCACCACAAAACCTAACTGTCCCTAAACCTGGATGATAGGGACATGCCAATACACGTCCCAGAGGTCTAGAGACACCATCGAAGCATCCAGCTCCAAGAGAAGCATGACCTGGGACAGAGTGGTCATCCAAAAGGAGGGGCAATTGACCCAGGAGTTCAGATGGGACACGTCCAGAATGGACCACAAGTCCGCACACTCCTGTTTCAGGACTGGAAACAGGTGGGGAAACTCACCGGAGGGTCGCGGTTGTTTCGATCACACCCAAGCGCACCCATTCTGAGATGACCCGACCGAGCACAGGGGAAAAAGGCCTGCCCTGCAGCCCGATTCCCCTGAATTAAGAGGAGCTACCCAATGCCACCACAGGCCGGAGGAAATGACCCGAAACGCCCACGAATCGTGGGACCAGGCGAAAGCAAACAGTATGAGCCTCCCCCTCATCACCCCGTCAATGGGGAGAACCGCGAAAGGGCTAACAACCCAAACGAGAGCCCAACCGACGCTCAGAGTGATCACTGTGCCGACCAGATGCTGATGGCTCTGGAGGCGGGGCCGGCCCCGAATCGGGCACTACTGGCATACAACGATCGAAAGAACCCCAAACTCTGCCCCCACCCCAGCCCCAGAGAACCAACAAGTCCGACATAGGCCGGCAACGAGACGAAGCTGCCAATAGAAAATGCACCCCAGCAGACATTGCAAACAGCAATGGACAAAAAAGGGGACGAAAATCTAAGAGCCAGGGGCCAGATTCATGAAGCAGTTAAACAAGCACTTATGAACCTGAACATGTCTCAATTTTGGGCAATTTAAACAGTTAATGAGCTCCAAAGCACCAGGAGGCTGTTTATAACTAACAACAGTTAACCCTTAAATGGCGCATAGCTATATACCATTTGACACCCACAGGCGCATACAAAAAAAAAAAAAAAAATATTTTTCCTCCTAACCTGTTAATTTGTGTTCACTGATCACGAGAAAAATAATAAAAAAATCGTAAGTTGAATATATTGGCCGCTATAGGGCAGGGAAGTCTGGCACAAAACAGGCGCTCACTCAGCATGCGTCCCAGGCGGTCTGTTGATCGCCAGCTGTCAGGCCGTAGTTGCCACAAAGAGATAATTGCCTAATTATTTCAATGTCTCTGATTGATTTTTCGTAGTTTTTTTGCTGTAATATTATTCAATAGTGTGTAGTGTGATATATTTATATAATGAAATGAGTGAATCATCGCTGTACTCAAAAATATGGTGTGCTTATTGTTGATTCAATTATGTTCATCAAACAGTGAACAAATACTTTGTCGGTTGTTACACTATATACACAGGTTATATATAAGTATCTGCATGTTTTGTTCACCATAACGAACCACTAAGTTGCTATTATGAATCAAAAAGTAATGAGGAGTGACCGCCGTGTACCAGCCAGCCACTCACGCCCTCCCTCAAGTCATCTGACTCACCCACATTCTCCTCCCACAATACTGTTTTTGCTTTTATTCACTATATACAGACGCTATATATAAGTATCTACATTCGTGTTCACCATAACGAACCACTAAGTTGGTATGCTGAGTGGCAGTGGCAGGCAGTGGCAGCCCGCCACTGGCTGCCACTCCCTCACCTCACCTGACTTGCCACCATTTTCCACTCACCATACTGTTTTTGCTTTTATATACAGACGTTATATATAAGTATTTACATGTTTTGTTCACCATAACTGTACATCTAAGCTTGTATGGTGAGTAAAGGCACAAAGACATAGGACCTCACAGTCAGCTGATGGCTGCTGCCCTCAAGGCCAGACGCACTAATATTTCTCCTCCAACAATACTGCTTGTGGTGTTATTACGCTATATACACACATTATATATAAATACAGTATCTACCGGTCTTATTCACCATACTTGTACAAGTAAAGTGGTATGGTGCCCAAAGACCATCGTGGTCATCAGTAAACAACTCGATAATTCCTGCAGACGACGCTCCTCGCTCACCAAAATGGCGGCTCCCAACCTCCTACTCTTGCTGTTTATACCCTCTATACACACGTTATATATAAGTATCTACATTTGTGTTCACCATAATTTCATAATAATTTCAACCAGCGAACCACTAAGCTGGTATGGTGAGTGCAGTCAATACAAGGTGACCACACACAGTCAGATAACGACGACACCACCCTCCCTCCCACAGCATTACTCCTCCCTCCATACCTTACCTTACCTTGAGTATACCTTGAGGTGCTTCCGGGGCTTAGCGTCCCCGCGGCCCGGTCATCGACCAAGCCTCCTGGTTGCTGTACTGATCAACCAGGCTGTTGGACGCGGCTGCTCGCAGCCTGACGTACAAGTCACAGCCTGGTTGATCAGGTATCCTTTGGAGGTGCTTATCCAGTTCTCTCTTGAACACTGTGAGGGTTTACCAGTTATGCCCCTTATGTGTAGTGGAAGCGTGTTGAACAGTCTCGGGCCCCTGATGTTGATGGAGTTCTCTCTCAGAGTACCAGTTGCACCTCTGTTTTTCAACGGGGGTATTCTGCACATCCTGCCATGTCTTCTGGTCGCATGTGATGTTATTTCTGTGTGCAGGTTTGGGACCAGCCCCTCTAATATTTTCCATGTGTAAATTATTATGTATCTCTCCCGCCTGCGCTCAAGGGAGTACAGATTTAGGCTCTTTAGTCGGTCCCAATAGTTTAGATGTTTTACCGAGTGGATTCTAGCAGTAAAGGATCTCTGCACGCTCTCCAGGTCAGCAATTTCTCCAGCTTTGAAAGGGGCTGTCATTGTGCAGCAGTACTCCACTCTAGAGAGCACCAGCGTTTTGAAAAGTATCACCATCGGTATAGCATCTCTAGTGTGAAAAGTTCTTGTTATCCAACCCGTCATTTTTCGTGCAGTTGTGACGGCCACTTTATTGTGTTCTTTAAAGGTAAGGTCTTCCGACATGAGTACACCCAAATCCTTTACATTGCCTTTTCGTGCTATGTTATGATTTGCCTGAGTTTTGTACGTGGTTTCCGTTTTTACGTTTTCATTTTTTCCATAGCGCATGAGCTGGAACTTATCTTCGTTAAACACCATATTATTTTCTGTAGCCCATAGAAAGACCTGATCTACATCTGACTGGAGGTTTGCCGTGTCCTCTATGTTGCCTACTCTCATGAAGATCCTGGTGTCATCTGCAAAGGATGATACAGTGCTGTAGGTTGTGTTTTTGTCTATGTCCGATATGAGGATGAGAAAAAGCAGTGAACATGGAGCACAGCGCTAAATATCATCACAATCCTCTTATTATCAGACCCATGGTCAGTTTTATCACAGTCAGGGGTCTTCTGTAATAATATTATCGCTACATAATAGCATGAACAAGTATATTATGGCATTTTTAGGCGATGCTGTGGTCACAAGCTGAACAGCAGTGCTGTGAGCTCATGCTGCGTGCGTCAGGCTTGGTAGCTTACTAGATACTGAGGCCCCTAACACCCGGGAGTTTGGGCCACGATTTTTTTTTTAAATGGCGTCTGTTTACAAGAGCCCTGATGAAGGTGTGGTGAACCCCGTGTATCCGCGGGCCGTTTAAATCTTGCGTAGTACTCCAACGCATCATATGATGCGATGCGCAATTTACTGCAAGTCGGTCAAAGCATCATATGATGCGATGCGCAATTGAAGGGTTAATTGGGAATTTTTCATGCTTGTAAAACTACAGTGGGGCCTTGTCTTACGATGGTAATCCATTCCCAGAGACGGATCGTAAGTCAAAAATATCACAAGTTGAAGCGATTTTTCCCATAAGAAATAAAGGGAATTGAATTAATCCGTTCCCCACCCTCCAAAATATTAACTTACAAATATATTTTATACTGAATACAATATTTTTTTCTAACTACAATACAGGGCATAAGTTTATCTTACCTTTATGGAGGTCTCTTGATGGCGTATGGAAGATGGTGATGAAGGGGGAGGAGGAGAGGTGTTACTATTTGGAAGGGGAGTCCCATTCCATTATAACATCAGGCAGTGATGACTTCTCTGGGGTACACTCTCTCCTATGTTTTGCCTGCACACCACTAGGACCTGGTTGTGGTTCACTGCTTGTTTGTCCCACTAAAAACCTTTGAGATTTTTGTTTTTCCATATGTTTTAATTTTTGTCTGTAGTGAGGCATCACAGTGTCATTAAAAAGGTTAAGGCAACGGCCTACTGCACCGTGATTTGGGTGAGTCGTTTCAGCAAAAGTTTGCAATTCTTCTCATGCTGCACTCATTTTCTTAATTAATGAGGAAGGCACATTCTGTACTGTCTCCTCCTCCCCTGAAGAAATTTCCTCAGCTGTCTCTTGTTGTTGCTCCTTGTGAAGTTCTTCGGTGGTCAGTACTTTGCTGTGTTCCTCCACCAGCTCGCAACACACAACACTCAGAACACTATGAATGCCACTTCTTTTTCTAAATTTCTCAAACCATCCCCTGTTCGCCTTAAACTCTTTCGCATTTGCATTACTCGTTCCAGTTTTCTTTAAAAGGTCTTCATGCATTTTTCTTGCCTTTTCACAAATGATGGCCTCCGAAACTCTATCACCCGCTAACTCCTTGCTGTGTATCCAAATTAATAATAACTTCAACATCCTCAAGTGTTTGTGTTCTATATTTCGTGATTATTGATACGCCTTTTGCCACTTTAGCACTCATAATGTTCTTTTTCTTAGTCAGTATGGTGGATATTGTTGACCGAGATTTGTTGTACTGCCTAGCTAGTTCAACAACCCGCACACTATCTTCATATTTACGAACGATCTCTCGTTTCTGCTCTATGGTCATCCTTACATGGGTTTTCGTATGTTGAGCCTTACCACTGACATTCCTGGGACTTATGGCGTGATATATAATAATTACTTTGATGTTCAGAATGCAAAAAATCACCACAAAAGCGGAATTTCTTATAGGTGCGATCGTCACTAAGTGGGCAGCTGTAGTAAACTGAGACAGGTCAGCTGCGTGACTGGGAACCACGCGCTCGGTCGACCCGAACGTGTACCAACAAATATCGTTAGTCGATGACACCATCGAATGTCAAGTCGCATTTTTCGATGAAATTTACATCGTAACTCGAAATTATCATAAGTCAGGGCAATCATAAGTCGAGATGCCATTGTATATAATAAATGTAAACAAAGCTGTCAAAGATTGAGGAAAGTTGTACTCGTTCATAAGTACTTGCGTAACTGCTTCGTGAATGCTCCAATGCTCCAGGGCCCAAGCGGATTCCAAAGAGGGGACAAGAACTGATTGTCAGCACACGAGGTGAGAGGCAAAGAACAGAGACACCGCTCCCTGCAGAATCAGTGCAGACAACCTCAACAAGGCAGCCGAGACTCGAGCCGCCGAGGCATGCGGACTGGATGCATGCCCGAAAGGCAGCTCATCCACTTCCTCCTCAAGCCAGTCCGAAGACAGCTCCAGCAGGGAAAAAAAAGTGCAAGACTGAAGCCAAATGCCCACTGGCGTGCAAATCCTAAGCGACCAGGAGACGCCGAAAGGGAAGGGACCTGCATGTAAAGCTGCACTTGGCCGATATCGCGAGGAAGGGACAAACAAGCACAAAGAAGGTACTCAAACTTGCCCTCCCACCATGAAAGCATGTGCGTCCAACAAACCCCATGCCATGACCCCAACGAAAAGAAAGGGCAGTCTGCCAGCCAAGAAGACTCCGGCACCTCGTAACGCACCCAGTAAGGAAAAGAGGAGCCAAATGCAGAAGAAGGATCCATCATAGAGGCGTAATCCAAGTTTGACAGGAGGTAAGCTGCAATAGCCTCCTGCACCTCCCTCATCGGGATGTGGGAAGCCGAAAACCTCTGGAAGGAGGAAACCAAGGACCCCAAGGGAACCCCAGAACCGAACCCAGGGGAAAAGTCGAACCCACATCAAACTCGTACACGGAGGTGGGGAAAGGAATTCCCCCCCGCTCCCCCCCCCTCCCCCCTGCTGTAACAACATGCCCCGTGCCAAGGGGTACCAACACCCAAGCGGAGTCAAATGGGGCCCAAGCCCCCCAAGTCAACTCCTCCCCAGCCCCGGATCTTCCACATCAGGACTCGGGTGCCGAGCCATCCTCCAAACCCTCTGCCTCAGAAGAAAAGACAAAAGACAAAGTCCACTGGAAAAGCAGGGATGAAGGGGGACCCGCTGGTGCGACCCAAAAGCCCCAGCAGGAGGAACGGGCTCGAATGCCTCTGCCGCCGATCCGGAAGGGGTAGTCCCCGAAGCCGTCCGAGTTTCGCCACCAAGAAAACCCTGCCCAGACACTGAAACCTGCAGACGTTTGAGAGCTGGGAACGGGGAGCAGGACGAACCACAGCAGGGGAAGGACAATGGGGCGTGAATGAAACCAAAGGCCACGAAAACCTAGATGGGGCAGCTGGGGGGGCATCCAGAAGGCAACCAACCGTGTTGCAGAAACCTAAACCTCGCATGCAATGCAGAAACCGCTTGCATACAAATCACAATAACAGTGGACCGGGTGAACTGGAGTACATGCAAGGAACACCACTCACAAGACTCCGGGTTAAATGTGTCATTGACTCAACGGGCAGCATGGCAGTGGCAAAGACGGCAAATGTCACCTAGAGACAAAGAGACAGAGCAACTTTCAAACTCCCATGAAGCGAGTTGGGACTCAGAAGTCACCTCCATCTGACCAATGAGCCCCAATGGGGGTTTCCAGGGTCCTTAGGCTGATTGCTAAGGGGCAGCCCAGGCAATGTACTGCTAACTGGTTATTACAGAGCTACCAAGCAAACAAACTAACAGCTGAACCCCTGCGAGGTGTGCAGTCACAGGGACCTAGCGAAGGGCCACCAAAATAATGCATGTGGTCCTACAGCCACACCAGTCAAAACAAAAGAAAATAAAACCCCACAAAAGCACAACGTCTCCAGGAGGAACAGAACCATACGTATTAGAAGACAGCTGCACAGTACCTTGCGCCCCTGCCAGCGACAATGCTACCACCTACCCAAGGCCTAACAGGGGTAGGAAAAACCCCAGCTGACCCCCAAGGGCGGGCAATCACCAAGCAGCAAAGAATCCCATGGAGGTAGCCCCCAAACAGTTTGTGGAAGGTAACCCCAAACAGCAAGGGCAGTACTAACAGGGCACCTAGGCAGGGGAACACACTAAACATACAAAAGACCTACTACATCTTATTGGAAACAAATCAACAAATGCAATTCAGCTTCAGACAGATAATGTAAACATTAGCAATAAAAATGATGAAAAGTTCCTTGGCCTGTACTTAGACAAGAGACTCAAACTTCAGCACCCACATACAACACATAACTAAAAAGGTTTCTAAACAGTTGGTATCTCTAAGCTGATATCTCTAAGATCAGATATTATGTACCCTATTCTGCTCTCCTCTCACTCTATTATGTACTTATCTATCCCTATCTTACTTATGGTATCTGTGCTTGGGGTTCAACCTCTACAAACTACCTCAAGCCCATCATCACCCAGCAAAAATCAGCTATCAGGACAAAACAAACTCTGCTTTCAGACAACGCACAGCTCCCCTGTTCAAATCTCTTAAACATCCTAAACATAAATTCACTCCAAACATTCTCTTGTGTAAATTACGTTTATAAAACCCTTTCTTTAAGTGCAAACCCTGTTCTGAAACTCTTCCTGGAAGATGTAATAGAACACATGCCCATCACACCAGACAAATATCTCTTTGATATCCCCAAAGTCAAACTTAATCTATGTAAACACTCTATGCAAATAAAGGGACCCAGTCTATGGAACTCACTCCCTAATGATTTGAAAAGCTGTTCAACTTTTGCCTTATTCAAAAATAAAACCAAAAAAACCAGCGTTGAATGTAATGAAACGCCATTTTCTGGGTGAGTCCCGGAGGCTCCCCGGAGCTATCCCAGGCTGATATGCTAATGTCAGACTTTGGCATCAGTCATGTGTATGGAGTTCTTAGGCCTACCGGGAACCACGGCCAGAACCGGGCCCCCTCAGAGAGGCACGGGGAGCAATGGCCTATAGAAGCCCCCGTGTGGTTGGAAGCATTCTATGTCTGCCATCGACCGGGACAGGCACCCAGAAAGGTAAGCGCCCCAAAAAAAACCCCTATTCTGGTTAAAATTGCTACCAAAAGCCGAACTAGTGGATAGAACTCCCAAAAGAAAAACTAGCAAACTAGTGTGACGTCACACGCTGCCGCGCCGCTGTCTGCGCAGCTCCCCCCTCCCCGGGAGGGGGAAGGGGAGCCCCAGACCCTCCGCGCCGGCTACCCACCTCAGTTCTTGAGGCTGGATGTCAAAAACGCGAAAAAAACGCCGACCGGAGGGAGGGAGGGATGCCGGGGAGCCTCCGGGACTCACCCAGAAAATGGCGTTTCATTACATTCAACGCTGGTTTTCTGGGGGGAGCCCCGTCGGCTCCCCGGAGCTAACTACCCACAGACGGAAAAAGAGAGGGACTTACCCGGGAGGCGGTTGTCGCTCACTCCTCAACTCGAAGCCGAGACAACGGGCTGCAACCGCCGACCCAACGCAACACAGGCCCGCGGGGCCCAGGGACATTGACAAGGTAACGAGCAGCCAGGACCCTGTACGACCGCCAAAAACCCCGCGCCCGAATATCAGACCACGACATATTCCAAAAACGGCAGCAAGCGCCGCGAACTTCCGAACGTCATGGGCACGGGGATAGACCGCAGGCTGGCTAGACTAATAACCCTGCGGACGACCTGAGAGACCCGCACCCGCGAACAGGGAAGAAGGGAAACCGGATCAACCCAAAGCGCGTCCCCGGACACAGAAGCCGTGGCGCGCAAATAACGGCGAAGCGCCGCAACGGACACAAAACATGATGCACCCCGGCCTGACCAACCAAGCATCAACCACCCACGGACCCCTCGGAATGCAGCAGTCTCATTCTTTGCCAGAAAAGAAGGAGACGGCTGCAACGAACAAAACTATCACCACGACCAAAAGAGCAGAAGCCCCTGCGCCGGAGGAGAGCATGAAGCTCCCCGACCCGACCCCCAGAGGCAAAGCCAACA
>WNGS01109174.1:110667-125375 GCA_020271785.1 Procambarus virginalis | reverse complement strand
CCAAGGAACCTGGAAAAACCAGGTCCAGCACAGCAAGACCGACAAGGAAGGAGGGCCCCAAAAGGAGCAGTCGGAAGGGCCGCAACAGAATGCCCCAACCACCCCTGACCACCACAGATGCAGTGTTGTACCAAAAACGCAGCAAACATCCCACACCCACCGAGGGAGCGACAGAAGATAGATAAATCGTACCCGAGCGGCACACACAATAGGGGACACAGGCGGAAACCCAGCACCCAACCGAGCCACAGGGACGGTAGGAGAACCGTGTGCAGTGTAACAGGCAACCGAAGGAACACATTGGGAAGCCCAACATGGGCTGATCCCATACAAAGCCCCAAGAGCAGAGACGAGAGCGCCCGTGAAGCATAGAAACCGCTCAACAGGCAACGACAGGGGAGGGGCGGAACTAAAGAGCCCAACCCAACCCGCAAGCACACAACACCTCGACACAGGAAAGTACCAAACAAACAGGAACCCCCACCGTGCACCGGGAAACAAGGTGGAGGCGGGGTCACGAACTAAATCAAGGTGAGACAAGCAAAGGAGAGGGACAGGAGTACAGGCAGGGTTTCGCCTCGAAAGGCCAAGAGGCCACCCGAAGACACCCGTGAACGAGGAATGAATAGGTGGAGAGAACAAGAGCAGCCCAATAGGGGCTAATAGCCCTGCAGCAGGCACTCCGGGCGTAGGACCACCATCACAAGTACATACGTACACCCATGCCTACGCCCAAAAACAGGTGCAGGACGAAGGAAACGCCAAACTGCACCAACTCACCTGCAGGAATGTGTTTAGTGTCAGAGTGGTTGACAAACGGAATGCATGAGGAAGGGATGAGGTGGAGGCTGACTCCATACACAGAGTCAAGGTAGAGATGATAAAGCCCAATAGGCTGAGGAAGGACACATGATTGACTGTGAAGTAGGCAGGGACCAGAGAGGACAGAGCACAAACCCGCAAAACACAACTAGGAGTTACAGCAGCACCAGACAACCACCAAGCAACGGGCCCGGATGGGATGAAGAGCAGAGGCGAAGCCCCCCCCGAGAAAGCGCGAAAGCACAAACACATGTGCACACGACCGGAACCAAAACAAATCACGGTGCTGCGCAGGATGCGAAAGAAAAGAAGCCCAACAGGGCGAGAAGTAGCCCAATACCGCTACAAGTAGCCATACTGCTACAAGTAGCACAATATGCTACCAGTAGCCCAATACTGCGACCAGCAGCCCAATACTGCTACCAGTAGCCCAATAATGCTACCAGTAGCCCAATACTTCTACCAGTAGCCCAATACTGATACAAGTAGCCCAAAACTTGCTACAAGTAGCCAATCGCTACAAGTAGCCCAATACCTCTACAAGTAGCCCAATACTGCAACAAGTAGCCAAATACAGCTACAAGTAGCCCAAAACATGCTACAAGTAGCCAATATGCCTTACAAGGAGCCCAATTACTGCTACAAGGAGCCCAATACAGCTACAAGTAGACCAATACTACTACAAGTAGCCCAAAACTGGGTCTACAAGTAGCCTAAAACTGCTACAATTAGCCTAAAACTGCTACAAGCAGCTTAAAACTGCTACAAGCAGCCTAAACACTGCTACAGCACCTAAAACTGCTCCAAGCAGCCTAAAACTGCTACAAGCCGCCTAAAACTGCTACAAGTAGCTTAAAACTGCTACAAGTTCTGGGACACGCGGAGTAAGCCGCAAAGGCCAACGGCATCGCAGACGAAGAGATGCGGTTAGCTGAAAAATCCGGAAGACGGAACCGAAGGAACCACTGGGACACGGAACCGAACCCGGGAGGAGCAGAACCCAAGCCCAAGTACGTACGCAGAGGGGGGAAAGAAAAACCCCACTCCTCCCAACAGTAAGCCCCGCTCAGAATGACGGAATCCAGGCGGGGCGCACTGGAGCACAACGCCCCCCAAGGTCGCTCCTCCCAACCCCAGGAGCCTCTACACAAGGCCCGGGTCCCGAGTCGACCTCCACAGCCCGGCCCCACAAGAAAAAGCGGGGCAGCCGAGAGAGCTGCAAGAGAAGGGACCCACTGGTCAGAACCCCGGAGCATCGGCCGGAAGAACAGACTCGAATGCCTCCATAGCCATCTCGGAAGGGGCAACCCCCGAAAATGCCCGAGTCTCAGAAACCCTAATCAAAACCCCGACCCGAAGCCCTCAGATGCCTGGGGGCCGGAAGTAGGGGGGTGCAGAATGAACCACTAAAGGGGGAAGAACAAGGGGGTGCGGGCGGAACCAAGGGCCGAAGCGACCAACACCCCCAAGTCAGGGTCCCTATACCCCAAAGCGGGCAGCTGCGGGGCGTCCAGGGAAGCAAGAGTCCCCCTCGCGTTGTAATAACCTAAACCTACCTTGAAACGCACGAGCTGCCTGCACTCTACTTGATTCAGCAGCAGACTGGGTGTAATTGTTAACAAACAAGCAACATAGCTCGCAGGACTCAGGGCCAAATGTGTCACCGACCCAAAAAGGCAGCAAGACGGAGGCAAAAAACAAGGAGAGTCACCCTGAGCAAGGGGACAGAGCAACCCTCAAACTCGCACACAGCGAGAGGGGATGCAAAGGGACTCCTCTCGGACCCGAGAGCCCCCGCGGGGTTTTCCAGGACCCCTAGACTGGGTCTACTAAGGGTTATCCAAGGTAGGGCACTGCTACAGGCTTCCCAAACTCCCAAACAATCTGACTAAAAGCTGAACCCACGGGACGTTGTACACTCGCCAGGGCGAGAGCAGGGGGTGCCATCACACCAAACGAATCTAAGCTACCCCCCCCAGGGTAACAAGGGCAGACCCCACTACAAGGCAAAAACAAAAAGAAAAGAAAAACCACCCCAGTGGACAACGTACCAGAGGGAACAGAGCCGGCCGATGTAATAGGTGAAAACTAGCAACGAAGTGCCCCGAGCCCCACCAGTGCTATAAATACCACTTACCCACGGAACAAGGGAGGAAACCCCCAAACCCTCCGGGCGGCCAACCGCCAAGCAGCGAAAAGCCATCAGAGTGACCAAGGCGACTTGTGGAAGGTAACCCAAGCCCCAAGGGGTTTACTTATAGGGTACTCAGGGAAGGTGATCCTAAGCACATGCAGCACAGTACCCGAGAATACTACCCCCAGCTCACACGACCACCGTAAGAGCAGCATGAAAAACAATTCACAGCGCTGAGGACAAGACGGGAGCTGGAGCCACACGACCATGCACGATCCCATCAGCCGAGGAACTGGGGTGTGGATAGCTGGCGCTGGGGTCTGGGGATCCCCTTCCCCTACCGGAGAGGGGGTAGCTGCGCAGACATGCGGCGCGCTTGTGTGACTTCATGCTTATTTACTCGTTTTTCTTTGGGGAGTTCTGTCCACTCGTTTGTTAATTTTTTTGTACCAGAATCAGGGGTTTGTTTTGTGGCGCTAACCTTTCTGGGTGCCTGTCCTGGTCGATGGCATATATAGAATGATCCAAATAACATGTGCATTCTACTGGCAATTGCTACCCGTGACCCTATGAGGGGGCCAGGTTCTGGCTCGTGGTCCCCGGTCGGCTACAACTCCACCCACATCAAATGATGCAAAACAGTTAGGGTACCCATATCAGCCATGGATAGCCATGGATAGCTCCGGGGAGCCGTAGGGGCTCCCCCAGAACAAACAAAAAAAATCAAAGTCATTGAAAATAATTAGGTTAATTATCTCTTCGTTGGCCCTCCTGCTGACAGTGGGGACCTGAGCAGACCCGCCTATACGCACACTGAGGGCAGTGCCTCTTTTTGCCAGACTTCCCAGCCCTATAGCGAGCAAAAATATGCCAATACGATTTTTTAGTATTTTTCCCCAATTGAAATTTTTTTTTTTAGGGGGAAACCAAAATTAACACGGTTTTTAAAAGATTTTTTTCTGTCCATACAACTGTGGATGACAATGGCCAAACAGCCTTAGCAACAACAAGGGTTTGTAAAGTTTAACTCATAATTGCCACCACATGGAAAGCACCCAGAAAGCTTAAGCAAACCAAAACCGACTACTGCATGGTTAAAAACTGGACTGCAGCTCCAAAATTGCCAAAAGAGCTACCTCAATAATGAAAAATACCCACCCAAAAAAATTTTTGTGAAACTAGATGCTTTAATTTGGTCCACGTTCCCATTTCCCCCTCGTTTAGGGAGGAAGAAGGAGGCATTCTGGGGTCCCAACCGGGTCACGCCCCCACTTCAGTTCAAGAATGATGAAACACACCAATGCCCTGGCGATGGGAGGGTGTCAGAACGACCTAAGGGCTCACACAACAAAGTGGCGTTTCATTACAATCAACATGTTTTATGGGGGGCCCTGTGGTTCCGCTCTGAAGTTCAACTACCCATGGAGAAGGACACAGAAAGGGCAATTACCAGCGGAAGACGGCAGCACCACAGTGTATCAAACAAAGATGAAAAGCCAGCGGCCCCGACACATTGCAACTCAAAAGTCGCCAAAGGCCGCTTGAGGGGACCAGGGCGTTCAAAGATATCTGTTCACCAAGACCCTGTTAGACCTCTGAAACCCCGTAGAAACTGAATATTGCCGAAGACATATTGAGCAAAACACAGCCTTCAGAGTGGCATAAACATACTTATGGACCAATCCTCATGTGGCGAGGGGGCAGGGAAGAGGATAAGAAGAGAGCCTGAAAACAGCAAGGGGCACGCAGTGGCTGGACTTTAATTACACTGCTGAATAGCGCTGATAAATACGAACCCTGTGTAAAAAGAGAAACCAGGGGGAAAACCAGATCCTCACAACAAATCCACGAAGCAGAACAAATGGCCCAAAAGTAAGTGGAGGTAAAAGCAGCTATCAAAAGTGCATCATGCACCCCTGACTGAACCAACCGTCCACAATCAAAGAACACACTCTGGAGAAGCCTGCATAATGCAATATTCACAATAAAAACAGGAGCCAGGCTGCAAACAAAGGGGGACAAATGCCACACAAGGTCCAAAGGAACAAAAACCTCCAGCACCGGAGACAAGAGCATGAAGCCTCACCAACCTCAGCAACCAGAGGCGAAGGAAGGTAAATGGGATATCGCATTTCCTGACTGAGACCTGGAGGCTTGCCAGAGCTATCCACGATTTGTAACTATTAGCTTTCTGTCATAAATGCATGGAGGTATGCCTACCTGGGGACCACACCAGAACCATGCGCCCCTCAGAGAGTGGGAGGAGCAATGGTCCCCTATTGAAACACCCATATGGATGGAAGCATTCTATGTCTGCCACCGACCGGGGTGTCTGTTATCCAGAAAGCGAGGCATCCCAAAACAAACCCATTACTGGTTTAAAGATTGCTATCGAAACACCGAACCGTGGTACCGAACCTCCCTAAAAGAAACAGGTAAACAACTAGCTGAATCTCACCACTGCCGCGCGCCGTCTATATCGCAACCCCCACACACTCCCTGGCGGGATGTGGGGGTTGCGTAGATTAAAAAGCAACCACCTATCAATGCAATGCAGGCCCTACCAGTCGCCAAGACACGTTGACAGGTAGCGATGAGCCAGACCCTGTTCGAACCTATAAAAACCCTGTGCCAATGTCAACCCAAGACTATCATTGACCAAAAACAGCGCACAAAGCAGCATACTGTACACGAACATCGGTGGGCATCGGGATAGACTGCAGGCTGGCTACAACTTAATAACCCTGCGACGACCTGAGAGAACCGAGCCCAGGAAGCTGGAGGGAACGAGGGGAACCGTCATCAACCAAAGCGCATCCCTGGCCACATCAAAGCCATGATAGTAGCCGAATCTCTTGTACCTGTGTGGGACATTACAAAGTGCGATCTTTTCAAGACTACTTACAAATTGAGCTTTTCCTAAATCGTTTTCAATACTACCTTATGCTTTACAACTTGGTTACATACAACCTCAATACTGAAAGCAAGGGTGTACGCGAGTGCGTATTGCAAGCACAAGAACGATGAACGCAGGAAACGAAAAATATATCTGTAGCTGGTGCAAGGAGAGCAGAGTCGCGCAGTGTGTGTGCCATGGACTACTTCGTTTACTATTACGCACCTCAAAGTACTGAGTGTGTAATACAGTGTGTTACTGTGTAAAATAGTATGTGAAACTGTACATTTGTAATATTAGTGAATTTTTTTCTACGTAATCTTGTGACAATAAACATTTATTGGACACATTACTGACACATGTATCACAGTTCCATGGAAAATTATGAACATTCTACTGTATACATATTGTAAAGGTTCACAAATATGCATCATATACGATAAAGGAAACAAATAACCCCGCATTGGAAACATAGAAAAAATATTTGAAAATATATTTGTGGCAAACACGCGGTGCTTGAATGGCCTGCACGACCGTGTCTGGGAGCTTCACACACGGGCGACCAGGCCTGATGACGTCACAGCGCACCTTGTCCACGCCCTCACAGCCAAAGTAAGTGGAATTTGGTAATTATTGTTTACATAGACATGTTCAGGAAAGTAATTTATCATTTTACAAAGAAAAATGATATTTGGGGAACATTTGATGTCATGCACACTGGGGGAATTTACAATAAACACAGTGCATCACACTGTTACATGGGGGACACTCGTTTTGTATGACGTCCGTTTCATATGACGAACATGGAACGGATTAATTCGTTATGCGAGGTACCACTGTATATGATATCAGTGACAAAACCGAAACCGCGCACATCATTTATATATGATTTCATGTCTAGCACAATAATTTAAAACACCCTGCATGGGATAGGAGTAGTCATCAGCGAGCCTCAACTGACCATAAACAAACCCTGCCTGGGAAAAAATCCAGCGTGGGTCCCCTTTGTGTACAGGCCTCAGTTACCGGCAGACACCATGGGGAGCGCATCAAGTTCCAACGACCAACCCCGCTCAACGAGGCATTCCTTGCGACCTCTGACCGAGGACGAAATTAATAAGAATTTGTTCCCAAAAGGGGACAAGTCTGATATTGACGACTCTGACTTTGATCATGACTACACACAGCCCTCAGAGGTGGATACGACAGACGACGAGTGTGAACATGCTGGCTCCACCAGGGCTAGGCCTAGCATCTCGCCAATGCCTCCTTGCCCTCACTCGACCCCAATTTGTGCCAGACCACACAGTTCATGTGCTACCTTATAAGATATTGAGGTTTTGGTCGACGAGTCTGAAGAAGGTGAATCATTTTCCGGTTTTAGTGACTTGGAATCAGAAAATAGTTTCAGTGTTGCCAAGCGACAACTTGTCGCATCAGCAGCATCTGGCCAAGCCATGCAACACCGCATGGCACCACATGAACAAAGACCCTCAACAATGAGTAATTTTCCGTCACCATCCCTGCTCGCCCCTACTGTTCCTAGACCTTCTTCAGCTCCTGGTCCACGGTTTCCTCGCAGTGGTGCTGCTATTGGCTCTCGAAAGACACCCGGTGTTTTTGTGTTGAGTGATGGGCCAGATTTTGTTCCACAAATTCCTGTTTTTGATAATTCGGATGTTGGGATTACAGACATTTTCCCTGATAAAGGTGCAATCAATATGTGAAATGGACTATTTTACCGCATATTTGGATGAGCCGCTAATGGAATATATTGTTCATGAAACAAACAAATATGCGATTGATCTCACTGATGAGGAGGATTATCCTATTATTCATGTTTGCAGCGATGGAAGATACGACTGTAGGTGAATGTATGTGATTTTGGCACTGTATATGTTGATGAAACATTGTGTCAAACACGTAATCGACCATTATTGGAGCAAAGACCATACTGTTCCAAACACCGATGTTCGGCAAATATATGTCTCGAGACCAATTTGCGATAACCCTCAGGTGTCTTTTTTTGCAAATGATGAGACCAGACTGATGATGATAGACTTTGGAAGGTAAGGCACGTCCTGAATGAACTTATTGAAAGTACAGGGATTTCTACGACCAGCTCAGAAGCTGGTGATTGACAACTCTCTTGTGCTTTTCAAAGGACGTCTTGCTTCAAGCAGTATATTCCCTCCAAACGCCACGATTTGGATTGAAATTCTTTGTACTGTGTGACTGTGAAACAGAAATGTGTTACATATGAAAATGATACAGGTACAAATGTAGACATTCCTGCTAATGACCAAAATGGCTTCTTAGTAGTGTTGTGAAGTCATGCTTGCACCATATCTGAACAAGGGCCACATATTATACACAGATAACTATTATACCAGTCCCTTGCTAACTAGGTTCTTGCTGATAATAGAACTGGAGTGTGTGGCCACAGTGAAGGCAAAACGAAGGAAAATGCCAGTCAGTGTTACAGGGCTATGCAGGTTGGTGACTGCGAGTTCAGAAAAACAGGTGGAATACTTTCAGTGCGGTGGAAAGACAGGCGTGAAGTGAACATGTTGACCACCATTCACTCTGGAACAATGCGGGACTGTGGCAAGGTGAACAGAACAACAAAATAAATACAGTGGTACCTCGGAATACGAGTGTCCCTGTATACGAGTAGTTTTCGGAATACGAGCAAGGATTTGCTCAGAAAATTTGCCTCGGAAGCGAGGGTTGCCTCGGAACACGAGTTTGTTGATAAACATACAGGCCCGACTAGGCGTTGGTGGCATGGCGATGGCGCCTCAGTTTACCAATGTCTCGTGCCCAGTGACTATCCCGCCTGAATTCTTCACAAGGATTTACAGTTTTTGTCGGATTTTTTGGCCATTTGAACATATAAAAGTTATTATATATCTCGTAATGGGTCTCAAAAAAGCCACTGATAGGTTCAAACTAAGAAAATAGCTGTGAGTAGAGGCATTAGAGGATGTCCCTTCTTGATTAAGAAAATGTGTGAAGTATGGAAGAACTGCAAAGTTTTGTTTGTGAAAAAACTCACCCAGATAAAGCTGTAGCAGGCCATTCATTACATTGACCTTTTAAATGACAATGTGATGTCTTACTATAGACAAGTGTTAAAATGTAGGGAAAAACAAGTGTCTTTAGACAGATTCTTAGTAAGACAAGCAAGTCTTAGTGGTATGCAGGCAAAACGTGCCAGAGTGTGCACACCAGTGAAGTCTTCACTGCCTGATGTTATAATGGAAGGGGACTCCCCTTCCAAACAGTAACACCGCTCCTCCTCCCTCCTCCTCACCATCTTCCATACGCCAACAGCAGTCATCAGCAAGGGTAAGCAGTAACTTGAACATAGTTTTGTAGGTTTATTTAGATGAATTACGTATAAAATTTAGTTCGAAGTGAGGTTTTTAGGTAGTCAGGAACGGATTAATTCATTTCCCATTATTTCTTATGGGGAAATTAGCTTCGGATTACGAGTTTTCAGAATACGAGCTGTCTCTAGGAACGGATTAAACTCTTAAACCGAGGTACCACTGTAATCTATAAGCCAGAGTGTGTCTTGGACTATAGCATCAACATGTGTTTGGTGGATAAATGTGATATAATGGTGGGGGCAGTAGTATGTGTATGGAAAACAGTGAAGTGGACCAAGAAAATGTTTTTCCACCTTGTTGACGTAACAATGCTGAAGTTACAATATGTATCTTGTCAAAACATGTGGTAAACGTAATTTCCGTGCATTCAATTTTACTATAGTAACACAACTACGACAGAAGTTTGGCAAAGTAATTCCTGGCATACAGAGGCCCATTCTGAACCCGATATTGCACCACCAGGGGAACCGGTCGGCCGAGCGGACAGCACACTGGACTTGTGATCCTGTGGTCCTGGGTTCGATCCCAGGCGCCGGCGAGGAACAATGGGCAAAGTTTCTTTCACCCTGTGGCCCTGTTACCTAGCAGTAAAATAGGTACCTGGGTGTTAGTCAGCTGTCACAGGCTGCTTCCTGGGGGTGGAGGCCTGGTCGAGGACCGAGCCTCGGGGACACTAAAGCCCCGAAATCATCTCAAGATAACCTCAAGATATGCTCCAAAACTCAGGCTCACTTTCAGGGATGCCTTTATGACACACAATCTAAGGTTTTTACCACCAACTGGAAAGCGCGCAGTAAGCCAGCGTGCGTGCGTTGTATGCTGGTCAAGAACCAAGAGGGAACAGAAACAAAAAATGGTGATGACTTGGTGCATAGTGTGTCAGGTCCCTCTGTGCCATGTCCAATGTTTCAACGAGTATCACAGTCTTGATGACTTCTAAATGTCCAAGACTGGTGCCAAAACATGTAAATACAGAATAAGTGAGTGTATATAGTGGAAATAAATCATAAGAAATTGTATATTTTATTGTGAAATAAGACATTTTTGTGCAAATACTTGTGACACTAATATGTGGATACAATATACATTGACAACAGTTTTATGATAATAAATATTCATGTGAGAACATATTGAACCACACCAGTGAAAAAAAATTTGTGTAAAATACACCATACATACTGTAAATAATGTGAAATAAATTTGTGGCAACTCTGGCTCCTCCTCCGTCACGCCTGACTCACCCCTAGTGCACAGCGGTCCAGCGAAGATGAGGCGTGACGTCATCGCCCATCTTCTCGGCTCATTTACGTCACTGGTAAGTGCAATTAAATTTTTTATTATTTTTCCAGTTCTCAGAGAACACAAATAAAGGGATTAAAAATAAAAAAAAATTGATTTTTGTTGTTGTTGCGCCTGTGGGTGTTAAAGCCATTTGGACCCCTAGCGGTTTGAGGGTTAATGGTTCAAAATGGCTCACAACATATAGATACAGTAGTTACATAACATGTTAACATAGTGTGATAACTGCAAACACAATATGTTTTGTTATTCTAATATTATACTGTAATGACCATATTAGTTTTACTACTATATATCGGTGCATACCAATGTCCTACATGTTCTGTGACATAAATAACATTATTGACAGCCCGATACATCATTGCACTTGAAAAAATGGCAAAAACATTAAAAATATAAATAAAATAAAATACATTCAATGTGTGTACTTACAACTTGGTGCAAAATGTGTAGGGCTAGACAGCTTAGATCAATGGCTACAATATTTTCCCACCAAAGGAATTAGGACGAAGGAAAAAAACGAAGGAATTGGGACGAAAAACGGAGATGGCTCCAATAAAGAGGTGGGACAAGACAAACACAGGTATTAACCCTTCAATTGCGCATCGCATCATATGATGCTTTGACCGACTTGCAGTAAATTGCGCATCGCATCATGTGATGCTTTGGAGTACTCCGCAAGATTTAAACAGCCTGCGGATACACGGGGTTCACCACACCTTCATCAGGGCTCTTGTAAACAGACGCCATTTTAAAAAAAAATCGTGGGCCAAACTCCTGGGTGCTAGAAGCCTCAGTATTAAGTGAGCTACCAAGCCTGACACACGCAGCATGAGCTCACAGCACTGCTGTTCAGCTTGTAACCACAGCATCGCCTAAAAATGCCATAATATACTTGTTCATGCTATTATGTAGCGATGATATTATTACAGAAGACCCCTGACTGTGATAAAACTGACCAGGGTTCTGATAATAGCAGGATTGTGGTGATATTTAGTGCTGTGCGCCATGGAGGGAGGAGTAATGCTGTGGGAGGGAGGGTGGTGGCGATGTCTTCTGACTGTGTGTGGCCACCTTTTATTGACTGCACTCACCATACCAGCTTAGTGGTTCGCTATGGTGAACACAAATGTAGATACTTATATATAACGTGTGTATAGAGGGTATAAACAGCAAGAGTAGGAGGTTGGGAGCCGCCATTTTGGTGAGGGCGGTGGCATCGTCTGCACGATTTATCATGTTTACTGGTTACCACAATGGTCTTTGGGCACCATACCACTTTACTTGTACAAGTATGGTGAATAAAACCGGTAGATACTGTATTTATATATAATGTGTGTATATAGCGTAATAACACCACAAACAGTATTGTTGAAGGAGAAATATTAGTGCGTCTGGCCTTGAGGGCGGCAACCATCAGCTGACTGTGTGAGGTCCTACGTCTTTGTGCCTTTACTCACCATACAAGCTTAGATGTACAGTTATGGTGAACAAAACATGTAAATACTCATATATAACGTCTGTATATAAAAGCAAAAACAGTATGGTGGGTGGAGAATGGTGGCAAGTCAGGTGAGGTGAGGGAGGGAGGGAGTGGCAGCCAGTAGCGGGCTGCCACTGCCACTGCCACTCAGCATACCAACTTAGTGGTTCATTATGGTGAACACGAATGTAGATACTTATATATAGCGTCTGTATATAGTGAATAAAAGCAAAAACAGTATTGTGGGAGGAGAATGTGGGTGAGTCAGATGACTTGAGGGAGGGCGTGAGTGGCTGGCTGGTACACGGCGGTCACTCCTCGTTACTTTTTGACTCATAATAGCAACTTAGTGGTTCATTATTGTGAACAAAACATGCAGATACTTATATATAACCTGTGTATATAGTGTAATAACCGACAAAATATTTGTTCACTGCTTGATGAACACAATTGAATCAACAATATGCACACCATATTTTTGAGTACAGCGATGATTCACTCATTTTATTATATAAATATATCATACTACACACTATTGAATAATATTACAGCAAAAAAACTATGAAAAATCAATCAGAGACATTGAAATAATTCTGTAATTATCTCTTTGTGGCAACTCTGGCCTGACAGCTGGCAAGCAACAGACCGCCTGGGACGCACGCTGAGTCAGCGCCTGTTTTTTGCCAGACTTCCCCGCCCTATAGCGGGCAATATATGCCACTTACGATTTTTTTATTATTTTTCCCATGATCAGTGAACACAAATTAACAGGTTAGGAAGAAAAAAGAATTTTTTTTTGTATGCGCCTGTGGGTGTCAAATGGTATATAGCCATGCGCCATTTAAGGGTTAATAACCTGGAGAAAATAAAAACTGAGAATATTTGCAAATTCTATGTACAAGGAATCTGCAAATACTGTATGGGGAAAAATGGCCCAAAATTCACTTCTCTGCATCCTCGAAAATGTAGGAACATGTTGGCGAGGGGTACATGCAGCTTTGGAACAGAATGCAGATACTTCCACCCTAAACCATGTAAATTTTCAATTAATGAAAAAAAAAATTAAAATCTTCAGTGCCCGGAATGCCATGTGAGAGGTACACAGCATTATAGACGGGAAGATCATATATTACTAGAAATTTTTTTTTAGACAGGCAGAAACAGAGTAGAACATATAAGAGAGAGGAACAGGCAGATAGAACCACTGCAGAATTACAGAGGGGAGGTTATCTTGAGGTTATCTTGAGATGATTTCGAGGCTTTTAGTGTCCCCGCGGCCCGGTCCTCGACCAGGCCTCCACCCCCAGGAAGCAGCCCGTGACAACTGACTAATACCCAGGTACCTATTTTACTGCTAGGTAACAGGGGCATAGGGTGAAAGAAACTCTGTCCAATGTTTCTTGCCGGCGCCTGGGATCAAACCCAGGACCACAGAATCACAAGTCCAGCGTGCTGTCCGCTCGGCCGATCGGCTCCCGAGCGGGAGAGGGAGATATCCACATGACTGGAATACAAGTCACCATCAAGCACACAGGTACTACACCACACAACACCCATACTACTACCAAAACTGGATGAACCACTACCAAAACAGCACACCCTGGACCAGGGTGGAGAGGAGGGGAGAACTACCAAAGCCCACCAGAAGTGACACGCAGTATGGGAAATCATTCATATTTACAAACATACATGGCCTTAAGTCAAAATTAAGAAATAAAGTTCATAAATGGCCTTCTAATAGAATCGAACTCAATATTTGGTGCATTTACAGAAACCCACATGAAAACTACATGGATAGTGAAATATGGATCCCAAATTATAATCTATATAGATGTGACAGAGTAATTAGGTCAAATGGAACGTAGGTCTGTATATTAACTGACATGCACAGAGCTCTTGAACTCGACCAATAAGATGGTAGAAGTACAGTGGAACCTCGAGTGACGAGCGCCTCCATCTATGAGCATTTTGAGTAATGAGCGAGCCACTCACCAAAAATTTGTCTCGATTGACGAGCTTCCTCTCTATTAACAAGAAAACCATGTGGTGGTTCCTAGCGTTCCCACCAGTTTCGCAAATTCTCGCAAACACCTCGATGATGCAAATGAATGGTTTTTTAAAGATGCTAATGATGTGGGATGTAAAGGGGTGACTGTTGTGACATTGCAAAGCATTGATTCAGGTAGAACAAATGTTAAAAAGGTTCCCACTGGTTCTCGCCAAACCCTCCGACGATGAAAATGAATGTTTTTTAAGATGCTAATGATGCTGAGATGTAAAGGAGTGATGCTGATGCTTTGCTGTGATGTGCAAAGCATTGGATTTTTTTTAGAATAAAAAATTGAAAAAAAAAACTTGAAAATGGAACAAATGTCAAAAGTTTCGTTCAATGTATGTCAGGTAGACTGCTTCATATTTTTATAAAAAAAGAAACAAATTTGAAGAAAGGAAAATGTTATAAAGGTTGTGTCAATGTGTGCCAGGTAGGCTGCTCCATTATATAAAAAATGAAAAATACAAACCAAATGAACAACATAGGAAATAGTAAGGAAAATGTCATATGGAGCATCTCACCTGACAACACTACAGATCTTGTGACTTTTCCTTTTTTCAATTTCTTATTCTTTTATTTTTTCATTTTATATGAGCAACCTACCTGACATACACTGGACGAACCTT
>WNGS01109174.1:94217-109667 GCA_020271785.1 Procambarus virginalis | reverse complement strand
GCGAACACTGGCTTTGTATCTTTGGGGGCACTCACTTCTACCGTTCAGGCATAATCCTATGTTGGTGAGCTTGGTATATACGTTGGTGCTTAAAGAGGTTCCTGTTTTTGTTATTAGTACATCCAAGAATGGCAGACTGTTATTATTCAATATATATATATATATATATATATATATATATAAATATATATATAATTATAATATAAATATATAAAATATAAATATATATATATATATTATTATAATATATATAATTAATAAATATTATATATATATATAATATAATATATCTATATATATATATATTATATATATATTATATTATATTATTATATATATTATTATCTATATATAATATTATATTATATATATATATATATTATTATTTCTATATATATATATATATATATACTTTATATATATATATATTTTAGTATTTTGGTAGCAGTCTTTCCTGTAGACATATGTTATTAAATATGACCGAAAAAGTAAGATTAATAATTCTAACACGAATTTTCTCGATTTTCCTTATGTTTCTTTTTACTGGTGACGGTAAATGAAAAATCATTCTCCAAAATTCATTTTTTATTTCTAGTCTGACGCGACACTTGAGCGCGTTTCGTAAAACTTATTACATTTTCAAAGACTTCAGTTTATCCACACACAACTTTATGACTGAAACAGCATTTTGGCTCTTATACCTGCATTTGGGTGAGGTGATGAAATACAATAGTGGAGTGAAAAAACAAACTTTCAACAAAACATAGAACACGAAACAATGGGTAGTTGGGTAACAGGGAGAAGTTGGGTAACAGAAATGCAGAAGGCCTATTATCCCATATTTCCTGATGTTTCTATATTGGAGCGGAGTCTTGAGTGGGTAGAATATAGTTGTGCGTTAATTGGCTGTTGATTGCTGGTGTTGACTTCTTGATGTGTAGTGATTTCATTTACCGTCACCAGTAAAAAGAAGAAACATAAGGAAAATCGAGAAAAGTTGTGTTAGAATTATTAATCTTACCTTTTCGATCGTATTTAATAATATATATATATATATATATATATCTATATATATATATATATATATATATATATATATATATATATATATATGTCTGTTATATATATGTGGTATATATTTATTATCATATGTGTATATATTGTGTATATAATATATTATATATAATATATATATATATATTATATATACTAAATATATATATATATATATATATATATGCCTTATTAATGCTTATATTCGTCGAGCGCTTACCCACTGCTCTGAATGGAGCAACGTATATAAGAGTTTGAAAGAGTAACTCAGGTATTTGTGACATGGATATAGCAACGCGGATAAACGCTGCTATAAGAAGACACTTGACCGTGGTATAATCCAGAACCTAGAACAGAAACCACAATACCTCCAATAAAATTATATTACAAATCAACCATGCACAGTGAAAGACCGAGAGGAAAGAATATGAAAGAAATAATCCATAAAGGAGTAAAAAGCACTACTCCTAACCAAAACATAAACCTGACAATATTCTATAAAACCAAGAAGACTTCCGAACTCCTTATCAAAAACAGCCCGAAGCCGACAGAGAACCCTCTACAGCAGTCAAGCGTTGTATACATGTACACTTGCCCCCACGAAGGATGTAACCTTCAATCTAAGTACATAGGTATGACGTCGACCAAGCTGACGAGGCGTTTGACATGCCATCTTCAATCCGGTGCCCCTAGAAATCACATGAGACACAGCATGACATCACCCTAACAAGAGAAATGTTGAACAAGAATACATGCATAATAGACAGAACCCAATATGCAAGAAGATTACAAATTCTTGAAGCAATTCACATAAGAACAGAACAACCTACCATGAACACCCAAATCACGGAACTATTTACTCTTCCCACAATGAGATAAGGACAAGACCAGAACATAACGATGCCCAACACAGAAGACAATGTTCAACATAACAGGCCAATTACACTGGATTAATCTTTGTATGTAGATGCCAGCTGCCCCGTATGGGCAATAGGCCTTCTGCGGTTACCTCTATTCTTATGTTCATATTTTCACCCCTTTATCCCCTATGTATCCCCTATGTTTCACCTTTATTGTTTTATCACCTGACCCAGTGCGGGTACATAATCAAACCACATTGTAACATTTCCTCACTTGAAATGAACCATGGAGGTTCGAAACGTTGTGCAAATTGTTTAAATAAGTGTAATACATTCTATAGTAATCCACATCTTCTTCACCCAGAAATTACGAAAATGAGTTTTGGAGAACTCCTATTTCAGCTAGCCCTGATGCTAAGAAAATAGTTAGAGGGATAGAAGCCCTAAATCAGAAGATAGTAAATACAGAATATGCGGTCATATTCAATGAGACTATATGAATAATATATATATCGCATATATATATATATATATATATATATAATATATATATATATTATATATATATATATATATATATATATATATATACACATACACACACACCACCATATATATATACTATATATATATATATATATATATATTATATAATATATATATATATATCTATATGTAGTTATTAAATATGACCGAAAAAGTAAGATTAATAATTCTAACCCAAATTTTCTCAATTGCTGTTGACCAGCAATCAACAGCCAATTAATACACAACTATATTCTACCCACATTCAAGACTCCGCACCACCATAGAAACATCAAGAATTTGGGCCCATAGCGCTTTGCAGTTACTTCTATTCTTCTGTAATTTATCCAATTTTACCCAATGCACCGTGTTCTGTCTTGTGTTGAAAGTTTGCTCTATCTTGTGTTGAAAGTTTTGTTCACCTCATCCAAAACTGTTGTAACATATCACCTCACCAAATGCGGGTATATAAATAAAAAGCTGTTTTAAATGATAGTATAGTAAAACTCTGTTTTAGTGTTTGCAGGTTACAGTTGTGTGTGTGTAAACTAAAGTCTTTGAAAATGTAATAAGTTATTACGAAATGCGTTCAAGTGTCGCGTCAGACTAAAATAAAAATGATTTTGGAGAATTGATTTTTCAATTACCATCAACAGTGAAAAGAAACATAAGAAATATTGAGAAAATTCGGGTTAGAATTATTATTCTTACTTTTTCGGTCATATTTAAGATTGCGTTTATTTGATTTGCATTGCTGTTCGAACTCCGAGGCCCCCAAGTCTTACGGGAAGAGAGGCTTGTTTCCACAGTAGGTCATCAGAGAGAGGTTAGGGCTTTTTCTAGTATTGATTTCAGTAACCGGTCACTCGGCTAGTTTTTGGCTACTGTAAGATGGTGAACCCTCAGAAAGTAGGTTAACCTGGGGAGGGACAGACATCTGGTGATGAGGTAGAGTGCATCATTAGCATCAATATCCTCAATCCTCCCAACCATCCTCTTAGGGTCGGCGATTTTCTTATCAAGGACCTCATCGATGGCTTTCAACCCCAGGGGAGCTCCTAGGAGTGTGCTGTCTTCAGGTTTAGTTTTATGGATATTTGGCAAAGACCCTCTATTCTCTCTACGCGATGCCCTGGTTGGAACATATTATTTCACATTTAGAAGGGTTTCAAAGGTGAGGCCTAAAACTGCACACCTTGCTCCTGGATTTTTCTGATGTCCTCCAGGAGGGAGTCTTGGACCAGCTAGGGTACCATCATCCAAGAACCAGATGTTAGCTCGCTGGACAGGACCTCTGTGACTTGTTTGATGACTAAGCAGAAAAGGAGAGGAGCAAGGGGGTCACCCTATTTGACACCCTACCTTCTCGCGAGTCAATTTCACGTTTCAATTTCACGTTTGCCAAAAAGTAGCTTTAGATCCATACTGTAGCATGAATGTACAAAAGGGTAGAAGGAAGGGAAATGACTATGAACCGCACGGAGTACAGCATCCCTCCACACCAAATTGAAGGCATTTTTGAAATCTAGCTTGATAAGGGCCTTTTCGTCTGTGATGTTGGCGATGAAGGCTCGAGCTGCATGGGCTGCCGCCTCACACCCTTGTGGAATGCCGAACCCGGGCTGTTTTGGCTTCAGCACGATGGCCGCTGCATCACTAACTGTTCTTGCAGCAGCCTTTGCGACGAGACGCCGGAGAGAATTGCCCACAGCTATTGGCCTGATCCCCCCATCCTTTTTTTTTAGAGCACAGAGAGATGCTCCAAAAAAGATAGGTCTTATGGTCTCTGGTATGTTGCCAGCTAGACATGTGTTGGTGAATCTGGTTAGTTTTACTAAGAGGTTCTTTGCAATGTCACCAAGTGCAGAGTTGAGCATTTGCTTGAGGTGGTTGGGTTTTAGTCCTGTGAACCCACCTGCTGATCCTGTTGGGAAAAGTAATATACATATATATATATATATATATATATATATATATATATATATATATATATATATATATATATATATATATATTCTATATATATATATATATATATATTATATATATTATATATATAATATATATATATATATATAATATATATATAATATATATATAATATATATATATATATATATATATATATATATATATATATATATATATATATATATATATATATATATATATATATAGTGGTACCTCGGAATGCGAGTGTCCCTGTATGCGAGTTTTTCGGAAGACGAGCAGGATTTCCTCGAAAATTATGTCTCAGAATGCGAGGGTTACCTCGGGACGCGAGTTTGTTGATACGCGTACAGGCCGACCTAGCGTGTGGTCGATCGGCGATCGTCGCCCCTCCGCCCCTCAGTTTACCATTGTCTCGCGCCCAGTGACTATCCCACATCAATTCTTCACCTGGATTTTCAGTGTTTTGTTGGATTTTTGGTCATTTGACTATACAGTTTGTTATTATATATCTCACCATGGGTCTCAAGAAAGCCATTGATAAGGTTCAACCTAAGAAAATAGCTGTGAGTAGAGGCAGTAGAGGATGTCCCTTCTTGATTAAGAAAATGTGTGAAGTATGGGAAGAACTGCAAAGTTTTGTTGAAAAAACTCACCCAGATAAAGCTGTAACAGGCCGTTGCATTGACCTTTTAAATGATAATGTGATGTCTTACTACAGACAAGTGTTAAAATGTAGGGAAAAACAAGTGTCTTTAGAGAAATTCTTAGTAAGACAAGCAAGTCCTAGTGGTATGCAGGCAAAATGTGCCAGTGTGTGCATACCAGTGAAGTCCTCACTGCCTGATGGGATAATGGAAGGGGACTCCCCTTCCAAACAGTAACTCCTCTCCTCCTCCCCCCTCCTCACCATCTTCCATACGCCTACAGCATTCAAGAGCAAGGTAAGTAATAACTTGAACATAGTTTTGTAGGTTTATTTAGATGAATTAGGTATAAAAATTTAGTTTGATATGGGGTTTTTGGGGTAGTCAGGAACGGATTAATTCATTTCCCATTATTTCTTATGGGGAAATTAGCTTCAGAATACGAGTTTTTCGGAATAAGAGCTGTCTCCAGGAACGAATTAAACTCTTAAACTGAGGTACCACTGTATATATATATATATATATATATATATATATATATATATATATATATATATATATATATATATATAATCCTCTCTTTCTGAGAAGACGCTCTTAATGGCTCTCCATTGCTATCACCTGGATATATAATATTATATATATATATATATATATATATATATATATATATATATATATATATATATATAAAATCATTCTGCCCCTTTCCCTGATGCAATCTTTCAGTACTGCCAGTAAGATCTCTGAAACGAGCAATAATGAAATACAAATTGATGGCAATCCTTGCTCGAACCGCCACATTGGGGTACAAAATCTCTTCAAGAGACTGAATTCTCAAAAATTTGGAACTTGTATCAGTAACTACGGTTCCCTCATCAGTTCCCTTGAGATATATTGTGCGCAACTGGCAGTAAATACAAACAATTTTGCAGTGGTTTCTCTGTAAATACTTGTTATGAGTACCATTACAGGAGAACTTTGTGACATAGGAATAAAATTCTATTTAGGTACATCCATAAGAGTCAGTCAAGCAGGCAGCAAGGGGTCAACTTCATTTACAGAATGTGAACCAATAGGTGTAATGTCCACAACAAATCAACCTAGGATTTCACTACACAGCACTACATTCTCCACCTCCACAACTTAACTAGGTAATGAAAAGCAAAATCCCAGGAGACAGTGAGGAAAGTTAACATACATCACCACTGAGTCAGATGCACACCAAAGACTGATACCATTGCCAATTCCTCAATCTCTGTCTGATCCAACACTAGCCAAGACACAGCCCATCCTCATAAACAAAGGCCAAAGTCCATTCCATGCACCCATCAAATTGCCCCCCCCGCCCCTGTTTATGAATGAAAAATGGTTTACACACGACTCACAACTGATGACGCCCGAACACTTCCGAAACAAGTGCTTCGCTGACAACTTTTGTTCGAGCCACGACGCTGTAAATGTTTCACTCATGTACTACTAAAACAAATAATTACCAATGGAACCTAAACACCTAACCTAACCAATGCCTAAATATGCACAGTAAGCTAATATATAAAAATATTAATTTATATTTGAGAAAATTCCTATTTTGAATGAACAGCATGTTAAAATTGATGAATGCGTCTTTTGGGTCGACCACTGGATAGAATGGACTTGGTCTGAAGACGGGTTGCCAAGACACTAGAGTCAATGTGGTTCAATCGGAAAACAATCTTCAATTCTGCCCCTATCTTCTACTAAAAAAGCATTGGCATACTCAACTTCCAGATGACAAGAATCAGGAAATACATGATTTTCTATGCATGATATATACATGGGTGGCAAAAAGTAACAAGATCCTGTTACCAAGGTAGATTTTTGTCAAAAATCTTTAATACACCATGAATATTAAAATATTTATCTTGAATGAACTCAACTACGTTTTACCAGAGTAATTTTTTTTTATGTCTTTCATGCCCCTTAAATTGGTATGGTTTCTTTCCAGTATCATGTGCGCTACTAGACCTTGCCTTCGTGAAAAGTCTTTTAAACATACTGAACATCGAAATGGTTTTTCTCCTGTATGAATTCTCTCATGTCTTACCAGAGCTGATTTCACGGTAAATTCTTTCAAGCACACTGAACAACTATATGGCTTCTCTCCTGTATGAACTCTCATGTGTGCTTCTAGACTTTTTTTTTGTGAAAAGCAGGTCTGACACACTGGACACTGATAAGGTTTCTCTCCTGTGTGAACTCTCATGTGCACTATTAAATTTTGTTGTCGTGGAAAGTCTTTTAAACATACCGAGCACTGATGTGGTTTTTCTTCTTTATGAACTTTCTTATGTTTTGCTAGATCAGATTTCATGGCAAAATTTTCCAGGCACTGTGAACATTGATATGGTTTCTCTCCTGAATGAACTTTCATGTGTTTTACTAGAGCTGATTTTACTGTAAACTCTTTTGGACACTCTGAACACTGATATGGTCTTTCTCCTGTATGAACCCTCATATGTTGTACTTGAGTAGCTTTTTGTGAAAAGCCCTTTTGACACACTGAACACTGATATGGTTTTTCTCCTGTATGAATTCTTTTATGTCTTACTAGAGCTGATTTCACAGTGAACTCTTTCTGGCACTCCGAACACTGATACGGCTTCTCTCCAGTATGAACCCTCATATGTTGTACTAGAGTAGTTTTTTGTGAAAAGCCTCTTTGACACACAGTGCACTGATATGGTTTCTCTCCAGTATGAACCCTCATATGTTGTATAAATTTATCTTTCCGCGAAAACTCTCTTAGACACTCTGAACACTGATATGGCTTCTCTTCTGCTTGACTTACCATTTGCATTTCTATAGATCTTCTTAAGTAAACATTCAAACGGGTAATAGCAGCATTTATATTGCTAATTGCAAGAAGCTGGTCTGTAGAAGTGATTTCTGAAGCCATTACTACGTATAAATGGGTATAAAGTTAAATTTTATGGATACTGAAAACCAATATAGTTTATAAATGAACAAATACTGAATATTCCATTAGATGTTAGTTCATATTTTGTTACTCTGGCTATGATCAAAGCTGTGACTCAAGACATGCTTCATCTACTTCAAGAGCCTTAAGTGACAATAGTTCCTAAATTAGCCAATATAGTAAATAATATGGATCTATATTCTAGAAAAACTTTCTTTGTAACACAATATGAAAAACCAATGTAAAGTGCCAGATGAATTCAACTGAATATAAATGTATTATATATCTATATTAGTGATGATTATACTGTATTTTATTTGCACTTTGTTCACAGCTTACAGGATGGGTTGTACAGGCTAGCCTTCACATTAACTTCCAAATGTCTTCAATTAGACATATAATTTTGGAATTTTATGCCAGTTAATTTATATTCAATTACAATTATTAATTCTAACCACATTATCCGTCATGAATTCTCAATCATGATTAATTCTAAGAGGAAATAATTTTCATGTGTATGAGACAATGAATACTCTATATATATATAAATTTTCTTTAGTGCTCTCTTTCTATGGTAAATTTATATGAAACAATTATAAAAGTAAAACCATGAACTGACATCTCACCACTACAAAATATTCAGGTTCTGCTAAATAGTGCTTTGATTTATGATATGTGAAAAACATTGAATGAAGATGTGAATGCTTAAGTGCAGAATCCTCTGCAAAGTAACCAAAATTGATTTTATTAAAATTTTGAAGTGGAGTTATTGCTTGTCAAGATTCATATCATGTACATATGTTTATAACGAGGAACATAAAGATGCTTAAGCAATGAATGCATGAACCTGCACAGCATGCAATTGCAATGATATCTTGAAGTTATACTGACATGGTAAATGGCCAAATTTTATTGAAGTATTAATTTACTTGCATGTACAGATTGTAAATTTGATTGTCAACAAATTTTTATATCATCAAAATAGCAAGCATATTTAATCAAGTTGTCAACAAAATTATTGCATTTCCTGCAAATGGATAATCTTTTGTAATTAATGACTGAAGTTCTAAATATTGTCACGCACACACTACAGGTTGATGATGACGATGGCAAGTCAGATATTTTATTATTTGGTAAAATGGCTAGAAAATTTCTTTTTTTAAATATTACCACCACTGTATATTAAGCACTTGCCACCATTATATATTATACACCGAGTATAAACACACTGTGCAAAATGCAAAATTAATACAGTATTCAATAAATGTCCATTAAATATAGGATGCACATTCTTTTATCATGGGTTAACTTTTTTGTTTGTTAGATAATAATAATAATGTGCTATGGAAAACAGTACTTCCACAAGTGGTGCACATGAAAATATTAAATGGAATGGTTAACTTGCATCTACAGGCTGCCAAGAAAATAGCAGTCAGGATGCCGAGAAGAGCTTCAAGGTTTTGCGCTGATGCTATACAAGTATTATCCATAGGCTGCAGAGGGTGTGAATGTATAGGTCATGATGCCAAGAAGAGTTTCAAGGTTTTGCGCTGATGCTATACAAGTATTATCCACAGGCTGCACAGAATGTATAGGTCATGATGCCGAGAAGAGCTTCAAGGTTTTGTACTGATGCAGTACAAGTATCATCCACAGGCTGCAGAGTGTGTGTATGTAAAAAATCATTACATTTTGGTAGGATAAGCTTTAATTAAGATCAGTAAGTGGAGACACAGGAGTATTTTTTGTAAAGGGTTGCTTTATAACACTGGTTATACAATACTGCATACCTATAATTCATTGATAGATATACATAAATAATTTGTCACTTACATAACCATTATGGTACAAGAGTGTTGATTTTAGATGTCTTCTATCACCCCTGTGAGCTTAACTGGCTGTTGCCAATACAAGTATAATTCTATAATTCTTCTGGTGTTAGAAAACCCTGCAAAAAGAAAGAATATAGGATTAATAGATTTAGATTAATCAGTAATTATTTACCAATATGTTTTTGGTTTTAATAAATGCTGTAGCATTACACTCAGGCACATTTAGTAAATTGTAACTGATACTGTACTATGAAATTTAGCTTAATAAAAAACTTTCATCTCCAGCATTAATAGATCGCAGGCTGGGACTCGTAAAGTATCCTGAGGTGGCCATAGGGGGAGCCCACTTAGGGATACTCCATGAGGAGATTTATTAGGATGAGGCTGTGGATATTTTCCACAACCCCATTCAAAGCTGAGAGAAACTGCTGACCTGGAGAGAGTGTGCAAAGATCCTTTACAGCTAGAATCCACTTTAATAAAACATGTAAATTATTGGGACCATCTAAAATAAATTTAATCTGTATTCCACGGAGTGCAGATGGAAGAAATAATCAACAATCTACACTTAGAAAATATTAGAAGGACTAAAAGGATTAGTCCCATGTTCCAAATCTGCACACAGAAATAAGACCACACCAGACCAGAAAACATGACAGGATGTGTAAAATAGTCCCACAGAAGAGAAGTGCAATAAGCATGTTGAGAGAGTACTCAACTTCAAAGGCCCAATACTCTTCAACACTCTTCCCCCACACATACAGAACATATCTGGCCAACCTCTCACAGTGTTCAAAAGAGAACTCAACAAGCACCTTCAAAGGATACTTGATCAACCAGGCTGTGACTCATACATCAGGCTGCAAGCAGCCGCATTAAACAACCTGGTGGATCAGACCAGCAACTGGGAGGCCTTGTCAGAGACCGGGCCATGGGGATATTAATCCCTGGAATCTTCAAGAGGTAGTCAGGTAAATAAGTAGCCTGTAACTGCAATTACTTAATGATAATAACACAGAAGGTCCTAATATTAGGACTATGTAGAAGGTTCAGATATCAGTCAACCCAATGCAACTGACAACGTTCACAGTGCAAGGCACATTGCCGCAACACACAACCAGGTTTTGATGCATCTATGCATCATGCAATAGGATCCCATGTTCCTGTAGAAAATGGACATGTGAAAAAATAATTGCACACTGAAGATTTAGTGTACAGGATTTTTATGATAAAACCAGCGTTGAAAATAATGAAACACCAGTTTTTGGTTGAGCCTCCGAGGCTCCTTGAAGCTATCAGACACTGATACTAGTGTCATACTAGTAGTTGCCATCAGTCGCAGAGTTCTACTGGCCTACCGGGGACCATGAGACAGAACCGGGCCCCCCTCCTCAGAGAAGCACATGGAGCGATGGAATTTATATATGTACATGCTATTATTTAGCGATGATAATATTACAGAAGACCCTTGACTGTGATAAAAATGACCAGGATTCTAATAATAGCAGGATTGTTGTGATAATTAGACCTGTAGTGGGAGGAGTAATCTTGGTGGGGAGGGAGGTAGCGATGTCTGCTGACTCTGTGTGACCACCTTTTACTGTCTGGACTCACTATACCAGCTTAGTTGTTCACTATGGTGAACAAAACATGCAGATACTTATATATATAATGTCTGTAGCTAGTGAATAAAAGCAAAAACAGTATGGTAGGTGGAGAATGGTGGCGAGTCAGGTGAGGTGAGGGAGGGAGGGAGTGGCAGCCAGTGGCGGTTGCCACTGGCACTCAGCATACCAACTTAGTGGTTCGATATGGTGAACACAAATGTAGATACTTATATATAATGTATATGTATAGTGTAATAACAGCAAAAGGAGTGTGGAGAAAAGCCATTTTGTTGAGGGAAGTGGCGACATCTGCATGATTTATCATGCTGGGTAGGGGTGGCCACTGTGCTCTTCGGGCACTATACCAGCTTAGATGAACAGTTATGGTGAACAGAACATGTAGATACTTATATATATAACGTCTGTACATTTTGAATAAAAGCAAGAACAGTATGGTGGGAGGAGGGTGTGGGCGAGTGAGGAGTCATTGAGGGAGGGAGTGGCACCGAGAGGCTGACTGGCAGATGTGGTGGCCACACCTCGCTGCTTTTTGACTTGCAATATCAATTTAGTGGTTTGTTATGGTAAACAAAACATGCAGATACGTATATATAACCTGTGTGTGTATATAGTGTAATAACCAACAAAGTATTTGTTTATTGTTTTATGAACACAATAATTGAATCAATAATATGCACACTATAATTTTAAGTACAGCGATGATTTACACATTTTATTATATAAATATATCACACTACACACTATGAATAATATTACAGCATAAAACCAGCGTTGAATGTAATGAAACGCCATTTTCTGGGTGAGTCCCGGAGGCTCCCGGAGCTATCCATGGCTGATATGGATATTCTAACTACTTTGCATCAGTCGATGTGGGTGGAGTTCTAGCCTACCAGGGACCACGAGCCAGAACCTGGCCCCTCAGAGAGGCACGGGGAGCAATGGCCCATAGAATGCACATGTGATTTGGAGCATTCTATATCTGCCATCGACCGGGACAGGCACCCAGAAAGGTAAGCGCCACAAAACAAACCCCTATTCTGGTTAACAACAAAAATTAACAAACGAGTGGACAGAACTCCCCAAAAGAAAAACGAGTAAACTAGCATGACGTCACACCAGCCGCGCCGCATGTCTGCGCAGCTCCCCCTCTCGGGAGGGGAAGGGGGAGCCCCAGACCCCCGCGCCGGCTATCCACACCTCAGTTCCGAGGCTGGATATCAAAACACGAAAAACCGCCGACCAGAGGGCGGGAGGGATGCCAGGGAGCCTCTGGGACTCACCCAGAAAATGGCGTTCATTACATTCAACGCTGGTTTTCTGGGGGGAGCCCCTACGGCTCCCCGGAGCTACCTCACCAAAGACTACCTAAAAAACAAGGGGACATACCCGGGAGGCAGTCGGTGAACCACTCCTCAACACGAAGTCAAGACAACAACCAAAATGGCCCCTCCGGAAAGCAGCAGGCACAACATTCGCCAGAAAAAGGGAGAACGGCCACAGACGAAGAAAACTATGACCAAGATCATAGGAGCCAAGAAACCACTGCGCCTGAGAAGAGCATGAAGCACTGCCACACAACCCCCAGAGCCAATGCCAAAAGAGCCGAGCAAAGCAAACCTGGCCCCGAGGAGCCACAACCACCAAGGAGAGAAAAAGAGAGCACCCAGTCCAAAGACCTGGACGGCACAGGCAGTGCAGAAACAGGCCGGAGGTGAAACAATGCACGATACAGCCTGCGAAACGGCACAGAAGGAACATTGATACCGAAAGCTAGCAGAGAAACCAAGGTGCAAGACCCAGGAACAGTCCCAAGCGCCTCTACACCTTCTGCAAGCCAATCCTATGACAGCCCCAGGAGGGAAAAGAAACGCAGGACCAAAACCAAAATGCCACAAGCGTGCAAGGCCACCACCACAAGTGCAGCCGACAGGGAAGGAACCTGCATAAGGAGCCGCCCCGCACCAACCCCGCAGAAGGGCAGGAGCGAAGACTCAGGAAAGGAGCAAGCGCCCACAGGAAAACGAGGAGATATATGCACAAAGAACCAGAAGGCCAAACATCCAGAAAACTGCCGGGAAGAGGACCACAAGCCCTAGAAAGGACGGAGGGAAGCTCAACCGAATGACGACAGACGTACCAGAACAATTCTTACCTCCAGTGTTGAGTGTGCTCTAGGCCCTTACCCTCCTTCAGTATTGTCCCATACTTCTTGGGGAGCATATAGGGCGCACTATCCTTACTTTGCATTCCTCTCATCGTCCTGTCTAAGCTCGATTATGGTTGCCCTGCTTACTTCTGCTTCTCTCTGTCTGCCGTCTTGATACTATGCACCATACTGGGCTGCGCCTCAGTTCTGGTGCCTTTCGTTCGACTCGTCCGCTTGTATGTTGACACTGGCTTGTCTGTCTCTCCAGGACCGCCGTGATCGGCTACTGTCTTCCTACTTTTGCGGTCCTTACAACATCCTTTCGCCTTTGTTGTGCTTTAAATTTTGCCCCTACCTGCGTTCCTGTTCCTCTTCACCACCTCCCTCTTTCTGTCGGCGGTTATCTCGCTTACAGGATTTCTTTCCGTTCATGTTTCTAATGTTTCTCCTCGTGTTGTTCCTTCTTTGCCCCCCCGTGGAGAGTCCCCCTTCCGCAGTTTTGTACATCCTTGACCCGCGTCACTAAAGCTTTTACCTCCTACGGTTCTAAAACGCCTTTTCCTTGAGCACTTTTCTTCTCACTCCCGCTCCGTTTCTGTCTTCACCAATGGGTCTAAGTCTACGGACGGTGTTGGCTACTCTGTTGTTTTCCTGATCGCACTTATATCTGTCGCTTACCTCCGGACACTAGCATCTTTAGTGCGGAGCTTTATGCTATTCTCTATGCTCTTCGTCTCCTGCTTTCTCTTTGTCAGTCTTCCTTTGTGGTTGTTGTTGACTCTCGTAGTGCCCTCATGGCTCTCGGGTCTTTAATCCGGTTCATCCAGTAGTTGCCGAGATCCAGCATTGGCTGTTTCTTGTTCACAGTAAGTTTAAGTCGGTTGAGTTTTGTTGGGTTCCCAGCCATATTGGCTTGTCCTTAAATGAGCGTGCGGATGCTGCTGCCAAGGAAGCTGACCGCTCTTGTCCCATCTCTCATAAAGGCATTCCATATTTTGACTTTTACCCGGTTATCCATTCCCCTCCTTACCCGTTGGCAGGCTTCTTGGTCGTCTGTTACTGGTAAAAAAACTACCATACTCTTAAATGTTGTGTTTCCTCGTGGTCGTCCTCCTACCACCGTAACCGGCGATGGGAAACTGCTCTGGCGAGGTTGCGTATTGGCCATACTCGTTTATCCCATGGTCACTTGATGGAGCGCCGCCCTGCTCCTTATTGTCCTAATTGCATTGTCCCTCTTAAGGTCGTGCATGTCCTTCCTTGAATGTCCTGACTTCCGGGACGAGCGTGTCTTGCTTTCCAACCGCCCCTCACGGTCACCTGTCTCTCAATAGAATTCTTGCTGACTCGGATACTTTTGATATCGTTCGCCTTATTCGTTTTTGATCTCGTATTGGCATCCTTGGTGATATTTAGCGCCCTCTGATTATTCTGCACATTTGTTGGTGCTACATAGCTTTCCCAGTTTGGTGCCTTCTTTTGATAATTACTTACTTAAGGCTCGACCCTACCACAGAGAGAGGGAGAGGAGCAAGGAGAAGTCTGGTCTGGGCCCAAACCGTATCCTGTAATGGGCGCTACAGATCCTGGTCTTCCAGTACAGTCTGATTCAGGGCCTGGTCGCTCACCCCATGAGCCTGGGGTAAGAGAAGTCGTGTCGTCTTCCATGCATTAATCAGTTGTAAAGGTTTGGGACCTGGAACCAAGGGATACCACCTACCAGGGCAGCCAGGGAGGCCGAGCTCGGGCCAGTGCAGGAAGGGTGCGTCGTCCCCAGCGGTGCTCCCCTTTTACAACAGTGGAGTCCTACTAGATCATCCATTCTCCCACACTGGTGCTAAGACCCCCAT
>WNGS01109174.1:72622-85192 GCA_020271785.1 Procambarus virginalis | reverse complement strand
TCCCCCTATTGCCCCAGCTGGACACCCAATCATCCACTCAGGGCGGCCCCTCACGGGCGACCCCTCCAGCGGGTGGTCCGATAGCTCACAAGCCCTTACTTGGTGCCCTTCTGCCGTACACCACCCAAAGAGGGGGCAAAGGCAACCCACACCGTCCTAGGAAGGTGTACTGAGCCCCTCACCATGGCAAGGAGGCCCACGAGGGGAGAATAGCATATAAAGTTGTGCTGTGAAGATACTAGGCTCCGGAGTAAGTGACACATATAAGTGTGGTCAGGAAAAAAACAGTAGCCTACACTGTCCACAGACTTTATTTATTATTTATGTACAAGAAGGTACATTGGGTTTGTGAGAATACTCATAGTATTTACAATCTTGTAAAGCCACTAGTATGCGCAGCGTTTGGGCAGGTCCTTAATCTAACAGATAATTTTAAGTAGGTAAATTCCAGCAGAATTAATAAAATGAAACAAATACATTGCAAGAAAGAAAAAAAATGTACAAAATTTTCGAAAGGGACTCCTCAACAGGGGCAAGGAGGAACAATACAAGGAGAAATATTAGAATACGAATCGAAAGAGAATCCTGCAAGCAAGATAACAGGACAGAAAGAGAGAGGTGATGGAAAGGAACAGGAATACAGGAGGGGTAAATGTCAAAGCACAACAGAGGCCAGAGGTGGGTGTTGCAAGGACCGTGCAATATAGTGAAGACATTTGGGATCACGACAGTCCTGGAGAGACAGGAAGCCAGTGTCAACATACAAGCTGAGAGCAGAAGTCGAACGAAAGGCACCAGAGATGAGGCTCAACCCAGTATGGTGCGAAGCATCAAGACATCGGAGAGTAGAAGGAGAAGCAGACGAGTAAACAGGGCAACCATAATCGAGTTAAGACAGAATGAGAGAGGAATGTAAAGAGAGGAGCGTGTGCCTATCTGCTCCCCAAGAAGTATGGGACAAAACCTTAAGGAGGGTAAGGGCCTTAGAGCACTCAACTCGGAGGTAAGAAATATGGGAGACCAAGACAAACGAGTGTCAAAGATTAACCCCAAAAGCTTAGCGGAATCCCTGTACACAAGGGGACGACCATAAAGCAACAAAGAGGGATGAAGAATGACATGCTTCTAAGTAAAAGTCATGGCACAAGTCTTAGATGTAGAGAACTTGAAGCAATGATTGGTGGCCCAAGATGACACGGCATCAATCGCAAGTTGAAACGCTGTTGAAGGAGAGGCGAATCATCACCCTGACAGCAAAGGGTAAGATCATCGACACAGAGAGCGGAGAAGACGCCTGAAGGAAGAGAGGAAAGAAGACCATTGAGGGCAACCAGAAAAAGAGTAGTGCTCAGAACACTACCCTGGGGCACACCTTCGTATTGCTGAAAAGAGGCAGAGAGGAATTCGAGCATTCGGGTGTACCAATCCTCACCCGAAAGGAACGACGAGAGAGGAAACTTTGAAGGAAGAGAGGGAGATGACCACAAAAGCCAAAAGTATGAAGTTGGGACAGAATATGATATCTCCAGATATCTTAAGCCTTTATCAGGTCAAAATGGACAGCAACAACGGAGGTCTTCGCAGCAAAAGCAGTATGAAAATAGACCAAGTTCACCATGAGATCTGTTGTGCTGCGGCACTTGCGAAAACCAAATTGAGGGGAGAAGTGGTGATAGTTTTCCAAGAACCACATCAGACGAATGTTAACCATACGTTCAAAGAGTTTTCAGACAACTCATGAGGGCAATAGGGCGGAAGTCTTTAATAGGGGATGTTCCCAGAGACCCTGGTTTCTGAACAGGAACGACAATGCATCAAGCCAGTCCTCAGGGACTGACGGCGATTCCCAGACCCGATTATACACTCGGTAAATACTGAGACGCGCATGATGGCAATACCGAGATGGCAAAGCATCTCATAATGAATGTCATCGGAGCCCGCCGCCGTAGAACCGCAGAGGGCTAGGGCAGAATGAAGTTCAGAGAGAAGGGGTCGTTATAGGGAAGTCTGAGACAGGTGCAGAAATCTAAAGGATAAGATTCAAGAACAGGCTTATGAATTGAAGAAGAAAAGATTGAGGAACATGTGAACCAGAGCTAACAGACGAAAAGTGGGAACCCAGTTAAATCACATCCGGCAACGGGTCCGCCACAAGAGTACCACGGAGGTGAAGGACCGGTGAGACATCGGGAACAAACTTACCTGCTATCTTGCGGATACGCTTCCAGATCTGCTGCTGAGGAGTTTCAGACATAATGGTGAAAACATAAGACACCCAACACTCACGTTAAGCTGTACGGATGGTCCTACAGGCCACCGCACTCGCCTTCCGAAACAAAAGAAAGCAATCAGCCGTCTGCCAGCGGCGGTCTCTCTCTCTTCCAGTCTGCACACTTACAGCAACACAGATAAATGGAACAGTCCACATTCCACCAAGGAACACACTTCCGCGTGACCCCCGAGAGCTAGAGCAAGGAATAGAGTGGACGGCAGCGTCAAGACAGTGTCATGAAAAAAGAGGAGGGCACGAGGGAGAGGCAGAATGGAGAAGTCGGAGACAGTAGCACAGAGGGTAAATAGGCATCAGTCAGCCTCGGCAAACTGCCAACTAGAGAAGGAATGGGGAGGGTGAAAAGAAAAAAGGTAACAAGGATGCGGAAATGGTCACTGCCAAAGAGGTCATCAAGAACCCGCCACATGAAATCCAAATAAAAAGACGACGAGCAAAGAGAAAGATCAAGACAGGAAAGGGTGCGAGTCCCAGAGTCCAAATGAGTGGGCTCACCAGAATTCAGAAGACAAGGAAGAGAGGGTGAACAGTTTGAGAAGGCGACCCCGGGTGTTTGTCAGAACATCACCCCAGAGAGTATGTCGGCAACTGAAATCACCCAGCAGGAGCACAGGCTCCGGCAAGGAGTCCAGTAGGTGTTTAAGATCAGGAAGAGAAAGTGGGACATTTGGGGGGAGATAAATGGAATAAACTGGGTACCATTTACTCACAAAGACACGGACAGAAGAACATTGGAGAGGCAATGGAAAAAGGTACGGGAACGAAGAGAATATCAAACCAAATCAAGATAGCAGTAGAGTTATGGGCCCAAGCAAAAGCTGGGGAAGGTGTAGAGAAAGGAATAGTCACAGAAGCGACCAGGACAAGCACCAAGCATCAGCTCCAGAAGACAGACACAAAGGGGCAAAAGCTGTGAAATCAGAAGTTGGTGTTCATGGAAATTGGTGTAATATCCTCGAATATTCCATTAAAGAATAGACATTGATGAAAAAATAAAGTACAGCAACATAGAACAATGAAAAAACAAAGGTTAAAAAAGAGCACTGCATGTTAAATAAGCTCAGGATCAGTGAAGTTAGGGTTAGGGGGCATGGGTAAACTAAGTAAGGATGGAGGGAAGGGAGCGGGAGGACAGACCAGAGGTGGACGGGCAGGGTCCAGAGGAGGAGGAGACAATCGAGAGGGGCAGTCAAGGACAGCAGCAGCAGGAGGGGGAGAAACCGGGGGGGGGGGCATACCTCAGCAAAGGCAGCGACTGAGAGGGAAGCGGGGGCCAAAGAAATCTCCATAGCAGGAACAGGAGGTCCGACCACCGAAATGGGAGGAGACGGAGCGATGGAGTCACAGGTGGGGGGTGAGGAAGTAAGCGATGCCTTCTTTCCCGCCGGGAAGGAGGAAGGAGAGGAGACAGGCGTTCCAACTACAACGTACTGGGCGACAGATTCGAGCATCTCAACAGGAGAAGAAGAAGAGCGAACAACACAAAGATTGCTGGGAGGATGAAGGACAACAGCCTGTACAAGCAGGCGACAAGGAGAGTTAAGAGACGGGAGAAGTATGGGAAGGAGGATTGGAGGGAGAAGAGAAAGAAGACATGGCAGATTGGGTAAGGTAATCTCGAGATGATTTTGGGACTTAGTGTCCCCGCGGCCCGGTACTCAACCAGGCCTCCACCCCCAGGAAGCAGCTTGTGACAGCTGACTAACTCCCAGGTACCTATTTACTGCTAGGTAAGAGGCATCAGGGTGAAAGAAACTTTGCCCATTGTTTCTCGCCGTCGCCCGAGATCGAACCCAGGACCACAGGATCATGCGTCCAGTGTTCTGTCCGCTCAGCCACCAGCTTCCCAGGAAGGGTAGGAACAAGGGAAACTCCAGACGAAGAACCAGGATGGGGACCTGTTGGGACAGAACATAAAAGAACAGGGGAGGAGGTGGTCTGCGTGTCCGGGTCTAAGGCCTGGAAACGGTTGTGAGACTGAGGAAGGTGGGAAGGACGAGAAGAAGAAGAGCGCCACACACGAACATAGGACACGCCAGCTAAAGGGGGAGATGGCGAACTTGGCACCTCGCCTCAGGAAAAGACAAACGATCCCGGTGTTTCCAGTTGAGGACAGCTGCTTCAAGTTTGTAATGTATATACGCGCAGCAGAAGGTAGGGGTGGGCCTCACCGCAATTGAGGGAGCAAGCCTGGGGAGAAGAGCAATCCGACTTAGAGTGACCATCGTCCCCGCACATGGAGAGAGACAGACAGTACTGTACTGGAACATTTGAGAGCACCATGCCCAACTTCCAGCATTTATTACAGAGCCGAGGAGAGGGAATGTACTCCTGAACGGAGCATCTGGCACCAGTAAGAATAATAGACAGGCAGAAGGGTCCTACCATCAAAGGTAATTTTCACAACCCTAGGCACTGACGGCGATGACCACGAGGGGGTCGAGTAAACGTGTCCACCTGGAGGACAGAATGGCCCTGGGCTTCAAGGATATGCTTAATATCTTCGAGGCAGTCCCTTAGATTCCTAACACCGGTTGCAACATAGTGCGGGAGGAGAACAGTGCCAACACTGGCATTTAACCGAGTGTTCTTGGAGACCCAAACAGGGGTCTCGCCAAGGCAGGATAAGGCGGCTAAGCAGGTGGCTGCATCCTGAGGAGCAGCAGCAACGACATGTGTACCAAGACGGGTGGGGTTGAAAGTAACAGAGGCATCCACCGAATCAACAAGGTGCCTATGGAAGACGAAATTGTCAGGAGTGGAATCCAGATGGTGGAGATTGAAGTATTTAGTCCATGTAGCAGGACCAAACAAGGCGTGGTACGAATTAGTATAGGAAGGAAGCGTGCAAAAGCGGCCGTGGAGGGGACTGCATTGAGAACCCCCTCAAGAGACAGAGGGGGTTATAAGGTGCAGTAGTCACAATGAGAGACCGAGCTGCGCTAGGGAACGAGGTGGTCACCACAGGGAGCTTGAGGTTCGACCCTACCACAGGGGAAGGATGGGAGCAGAGGGGAGTAGTCCGGTCTGATCCCAATGTAGCAGGGGCTACAGAGCCCGGTCTTCCGTCACAGTCTGACTCGGGAGCCTGGTCACCCACCCGATGAGCCTGGGTAAGAAAGGTCATGTCGTCATCCACAAAGCAATTATTTTTTTACAGTCTGGAGCCTGGAACCAAGGGATACCACCTACCAGGGCAGCCCGAGAGGCTGAGGGCGAGCCAGTGCAGGAAGGGTGCGTCGTCCCCAGCGGTGCTCTCCCCTTTTCAACAGGGGAGTCCTACTGCATCGTCCATTCTCCCACACTGGTGCTAAGATCTCATTCCCCCCCCCTATTGCCCCAGCCTGGATACCCAACCATCCACTCAGGGCAGCCCCTCACGGGCGACCCCCTCCAACGGGCGGTCCGATGATTTACAAGACCCATATGTGGTGCCCATCTGCATGTACACCACCCAAAGAGGGGCATGAGAGAGGACAAAGGCAACCCTCATTGGTCCCAGGGAGGTGTACATGAGCCCCTCCCCCTCACTACGACAAGGCGACACCACTGAGGGGTGGGAACATGTAACTGCTGGCCTAGCAGCAAGGGCAAGGTTGCTGCAACAAACACAACAGCAGCCTCCAGTTTAAAATGTGTGGGATTATGTAAACTTAATACCGTATTCCGAATTTAACAGCCAACGAATGTAAATAAGGTGCTAGTTAACAATCTAAAATTCAGTCGTTAGAACTGGCAGAACGATAAATAAGAGGTGCTTAAATCGAACGAATGTTGTATTTAGATGCCTTCCTGTCTATTCAGGCATAAGGTGCGGAACGATGCTCTGCCTTGGGGGCCTTCATTTAGGGCTTCTGGGGTCGCAGAGGAGCCCGGGGGTGGGTCCCAAGGTTCCCTACAACCCTTCCTGGTTTTTGGTTCCTTATTTAGGAGGTTTTCAGCTTGGGCAGTGGTTCTTCCTAATCTACAGTTATTGTTTGAGCTTGGTTCCGTGGCTGCTCCTCTCCAGGTGCATACATATATATTAGCATAATAGGTACAAAAATCAAACAATATACCTAAAATCAAAGTATGATAACTGCAATACACTGTGAATTAGCACATGATAACCATACCTTTAGGGTTAATGATTCACAAGTGCCTGATGCAATTTAATAAGTGTGGAGCTATCCAGGTGATAGCAATGGAGAGCCATTGAGAGCATCCTCTCAGAAAGAGAGAATTATATATATATGTGTGTGTGTAAATCACGAAAATTAACACGTGATGAAAAATGTGACTGTCATACCAGGAGGAAGAATTGAAACAGGAATTTCCTTAAGTACTTTCGTATATTAATACATCTTCAGAAGGAAATCCCTTCTGAAGATGTTTATGCATTGTTAATCTTATGCACTGCTTAATCCCCTGAAGCTTATGCACTGTTAATCGCCTGGAAAAAGATGTTGTTGTTTTGCCTATATACTGAGTTCTTTGAGGCTTACAGTCCCCAAGTGGGCATTTGAAGGCTTAAACGACGTTGGTCGTCTATACCTTCTTAAGGCGTTCTGCTTTGTGTCTGGAAAGTTTTTCATGAGTAGGTTGGCTGTTTTTTTGGTTTTATAGTAAATCGTCAATTGTATCTTCTGATTTTTGTCTGTAGGGATAACGTTCCTATTAACAATATTTTTCAGGACCCTTTCCTCTGTTTTATGAGCTGTGGAAAAGAAGTTCCTGTAAAATAATCTAATAAGGGGTACAGGTGTTGTGTTAGTTGACTCTTCAGAGGTTGCATGGCATTTCACCTTCCTTTTTTATCACCTCACCCAAATGCAAGTATACAAGACAAGCTGTTTAATGTTGGCATAAGTAAAACTCTGTTTAGTGTTTCCAGGTTACAGTTGTGTGTGTAAACTAAAGTCTTTGAAAATGTAATAAGTTATTACAAAACGCGTTCAAGTGTCGCATCAGACTAGAAATAAAAATGAATTTTGGAGAATTGTTTTTTCAATTACCATCGACAGTAAGAAGAAACATAAGAAATATGAGAAATTCGTGTTAGAATTATTAATCTTACTTTTTCGGTCATATTATATACATATATATACATATATATATATCTATATATATATACATATATATATATATATATATATATATATATATATATATATATATATATATATATATATATATATATATATAATACTCTCTTTCTAAGAGGACGCTCTTAATGGCTCTCCAGTGCTATCACCTGGATATTATATATATATGTCGTACCTAGTAGCCAGAACGCACTTCTCAGCCTACTATGCAAGGCCCGATTTGCCTAATAAGCCAAGTTTTCATGAACTAATTATTTTTCGACTACCTAACCTACCTAACCTAACTTAACTTTTTTGGCTACCTAACCTAACCTATAAAGATAGGTTAGGTTAGGTTAGGTAGGGTTGGTTAGGTTCGGTCATATAACTACGTTAATTTTAACTCCAATAAAAATTTTTTTACCTCATACATAATGAAATGGGTAGCTTTATCATTTCATAAGAAAAAAAATAATGAAAATATATTAATTCATGAAAACTTGGCTTGTTAGGCAAAACGGGCCTTGCATAGTAGGCTGAGAAGTGCGTTCTGGCTACTAGGTACGACATACATACATATATATATATATATATATATATATATATATATATATATATGTCGTACCTAGTAGCCAGAACTCACTTTTTGGCCTACTATGCAAGGCCCGATTTGCCTAATAAGACAAGTTTTCCTAAATTAATATATTTTCTCTAATTTTTTTCTTATGAAATGATAAAGCTACCCATTTTGTTACGTATGAGGTCAATTTTTTTTATTTGAGTTAAAATTAATGTAGATATATGACCGAACCTAACCAACCCTACCTAACCTAACCTAACCTATCTTTATAGGTTAGGTTTGGTTAGGTAGCCGAAAAAGTTAGGTTAGGTTAGGTCAGGTTGGTTAGGTAGTCGAAAAACAATTAATTCATGAAAACTTGGCCTATTAGGCAAATCGGGCCTTGCATAGTAGGCTGAGAAGTGCGTTCTGGCTACGAGGTACGACATATATATATATATATATATATATATATATATATATATATATATATATATATATATATATATATATATATATATATATATACACACACACACACTTTAGAACACTTTCCCACCAGAAGACTCGAACCCTAGCCAGCACAGAAGCCTTACAGCAACTGGCATAACAGGTACGCCTTTAACCTACTGCACCAAACTCAGACCCCTAAGAGAGATGGTAATTTCAGGGTATTTAAACCCCCCAAAGATCACCACCTCCCAAGGGCAACTAGAGCTAGTGAGGGGTTACTCATTCTTTCATCAAGTCCCTGTTATGCCAGTTGTTGTAAGGCTTTTGTGCTGGCTAGGGTTCGAGTCTCCTGGTGGGAAAGTGTTTCTAAAGTTGTGTGTGTGTGTACTTAACTAATTAACCTAATTGTGCTTATCGGGGTTGAGCTTTGGCTCTTTGGTCCCGCCTCTCAACTCTCAATCAACTGGTGTACAGATTCCTGAGCCTACTGGGCTCTATCATATCTACATTTGAAACTGTGTATGGAGTCAGCCTCCACCACATCACTGCCTAGTGCATTCCATTTATTAACTACTCTGACACTGAAAAAATTCTTTCTAACGTCTCTGTGGCTCATCTGGGTACTAAGTTTCCACCTGTGTTCCCTTGTTCGTGTTCCACCCGTGCTGAAGAGTTTGTCTTTGTCCACCCTGTCAATTCTCCTGAGAATTTTGTAGGTGGTTATCATGTCTCCCCTTACTCTTCTGCTTTCCAGGGATGCGAGGTTCAGCTCCGTTAGCCTTTCCTCGTAGCTCATTCCTCTCAGTTCCGGGACGAGCCTGGTGGCATACCGCTGAATCTTTGAATCTGTGGTTTTAATAGGAGCTGCCTCGTATGGGCCAATAGGCCTTCTGCAGCTCTTATTACTATTACTATCCCCTCTACTACACCTTACTTTGCTCCTCAGCTCTCTCTAGCCTATTTATTGCCTGTCTCTACTTTCTCATCACAATCGACTTGAGAATGGTCCAGGACGGACCGAAACGTCGTCGTCTCTTCACCTTCTAGTGTGTGGTCTGGTGCTGAATCTTCTCTAGCTTTGTCTTGTGTTTAACTAGGTATGGACTCCAGGCTGGAGCTGCATACTCCAGGATTTGTCTTACATAAGTGGTATACAGGGTTCTGAAAGATTCCTTACACAAGTTTCTAAAGGCAGTTCTTATGTTGGCCAGTCTAGCATATGCCGCTGATGATATTCTTTTGATGTGGGCCTCTGGGGATAGGTTTGGTGTGATATCAACCCCCCCCCCCCAGATCTTTTTCTCTATTTGACTCTTGCAGGATTTCACCTCCCAGATGATACCTTGTGTTCGGCCTCCTGCTCCCTTCGCCTAATTTCATCACCTTACACTTTCCTGAGTTGAACTTTAGCAACCATTTTCTAGACCATTCCTCCAGTTTATCCAGGTCATCCTGTAGTCTCTGTCTATCTTCATCAGTCTTGATTCTTCTCATAATTTTTGCATCAGCAAACATTGAGAGGAATGAGTCTATACCCTCCGGAAGATCGTTTACACATATTAGAAACAGGATGGGTCCAAGTACTGAGCCCTGTGGGACTCCACTGGTGACATCTCGCCACTCTGATGTCTCTCCCCTCACCGTTACTTGCTGTTTCCTGTTGCTTAAGTACTCCCTTATCCACTGGAGCACCTTCACTTTTACTCCTGCCTGTTGCTCCAACATTTTTAACAGCCTTTTTCAGGGTACTGTGTCAAAGGCTTTTTGACAGTCCAGGAAAATGCAGTCGGCCCACCCTTCTCTTTCCTGCCTAATTTTTGTTGCCTGGTCATAAAAGTCTATTAAACCTGTGAGGCACGATTTACCATCCCTGAACCCATGTTGGTGGTGCGTTACAAAGTTATTTCCCTCCAGATGCTCTACGAGCCTTTTCCTCACAATCTTCTCCATCACCTTGCATGGTATACAAGTTAAGGAAACTGGCCTGTAGTTCAGTGCCTCTTGCCTGTCACCCTTCTTGTATATTAGGACCACGTTAGCTGTCTTCCAACTTTCTGGTAAGTCTCCTGTTTCCAGTGACCTGTTATACACCATAGTGAGTTGGCACACTTAGTGCTTCTGCACCTTCCTTTAGTATCCTTTGTGAGATTCTGTCAGGCCCAACAGCCTTTGTCACATCCAGCTCCAGCAGACACCTTTTGACCTCATCACTGGTGAGGTCAAATTCCTCCAAGGTGCTTGGTGTGGGTGTGTGTGTGTGTGTGTACTCACCTAGTTGTGCTTGCGGGGGTTGAGCTCTGGCTCTTTGGTCCCGCCTCTCAACCGTCAATCAACAGGTGTACAGTTTCCTGAGCCTATTGGGCTCTATTATATCTACACTTGAAACTGTGTATGGAGTCAGCCTCCACCACATCGCTTCCTAATGCATTCCATTTGTCAACCACTCTGACACTAAAAGTTCTTTCTAATATCTCTGTGGCTCATTTGGGCACTCAGTTTCCACCTGTGTCCCCTAGTGCGTGTGCCCCTTGTGTTAAACAGCCTGTCTTTATCAACCCTGTCGATTCCCCTGAGAATCTTGAATGTGGTGATCATGTCCCCCCTAACTCTTCTGTCTTCCAACGAAGTGAGGTTTAATTCCTGCAGTCGCTCCTCGTAGCTCATACCTCTCAGCTCGGGTACTAGTCTGGTGGCAAACCTTTGAACCTTTTCCAGTTTAGTCTTATGCTTGACTAGATAGGGACTCCATGCTGGAGCCGCATACTCCAGGATTGGTCTGACATATGTGGTATATAATGTTCTGAAAGATTCCTTACACAAGTTTCTAAAGGCCGTTCTTATGTTAGCCAACCTGGCATATGCTGCTGATGTTATCCTCTTGATATGAGCTTCAGGGGACAGGTCTGGCGTGATATCAACCCCCAGGTCTTTCTCTCTCTCTGACTCTTGAAGTATTTCATCTCCCAAATGATACCTTGTATCTGGTCTCCTGCTTCCTGCCCCTATCTTCATTACATTACATTTGCTTGGGTTAAACTCTAACAGCCATTTGTTTGACCATTCCTGCAGCTTGTCCAGGTCTTCTTGAAGTCTCAGCTGTCCTCCTCTGTCTTAATCCTTCTCATAATTTTGGCGTCGTCAGCAAACATTGAGAGGAATGAGTCTATACCCTCTGGGAGATCATTTACGTATATCAGAAACAGGATAGGTCCAAGTACAGAGCCCTGTGGGACTCCACTGGTGACTTCACGCCAGTCTGAGGTCTCGCCCCTCACTGTAACTCTCTGCTTCCTATTGCTTAGGTACTCCCTTATCCACTGGAGCGCCCTACCTGTTACTCCTGCCTGTTTCTCCAGCTTATGCATCAACCTTTTATGGGGTACTGTGTCAAAGGCTTTCCGACAGTCCAAAAAAATGCAGTCCGCCCACCAGTGTGTGTGTGTGTGTGTGTGTGTGTGTGTGGTGTGTGTGTGTGTGTGTGTGTGTGTGTGTGTGTGTGTGTGTGTGTGTGTAGACACAACGAGGTCAATGACATCATCAAGAGAAGCCTCATCTCAGCTAGGTGCCCAGCGGAAAGAGAACCTCGCATCCTAGGGGTCCAAAACCCGGATTTCCCCGCACTTCGCCCTGATGGCATCACCATATACTCCTGGAAGGAGGGTAGACAGTTGGTGTGGGACTACACATGTGTATCCACCCTGGCTGACACCTATGTACACTTCGGAGCTGATCAAGCAGGTGGGGCGGCCAACCACAGGGAAACAGCAAAATCACTCAAGTACAGGCGACTGGAAGGTCAATACCTCTTTGTTACCTTAGCGTCTGAAACGCATGGCCCCTGGGCCAAGAGTGCCTTGGGATTTCTCAAGGAATTGGGTTCCAAGCTCATTGACGTCACCAGAGACCCAAGGACTTCCAGTTTTTTGTTTCAGCGCCTCAGTGTGGCGATCCAGAGGAGAAATGCTTGCTGCGTCCTCGGTTCCTGTCCGGAAGCGGAGGAGCTTCAAGAGATCCATAACCTTTAGGCATTTGTCTTGTATGTCTTGTAACCTTTAAATACACAATAAGGCATATATATATATATATATATATATATATATATATATATATATATATATATATATATATATATATATATATATATATACACATATATATACACATATATATAATATATATACACATATATATACACATATACATAT
>WNGS01109174.1:53305-70698 GCA_020271785.1 Procambarus virginalis | reverse complement strand
GATACTTTTGATATCGTTCGCCTTAACGCGCTTCTGTTCTCATATTGGCATTCTTGTGATATTTAGAGCCCTCTGATTATCCCGCACATTTGATGGTGCTACATAGCCTTCCCGGTTTGGTGCCTTCTATTGATAATTAATTACTTCCATATTTCACATTTCACCGTAGACCTTATGATCGTCTCTCTCTTAAGGTTCCCATCGCCGTCCCCACCAAGACCGCTCTCGTATGCTCCTTTCCCATACTAATTCATACCATGTTTAGTTTGCTCCTACTACGTGGACTAAGTACTTTGACCTCCATCCTTTAGATTCAACTCCTGACGATTTTTCCCTTCATAGGCATCTTGATTCAGTAGATGCCTGTGTTACCTTCAACCCCACCCATCTTGGTACCCGTGTCATTGCTGCTCCTTCTTAGGATGCAGCCTCCCGCTTGGCCGCCTTATCCTGCATTGACAAGACCCCTGTTCGGGTCTCCAAGAACGCTTGGTTAAATGTCAGTGTTGGCACTGTTCTCCTCCCGCACCATGTTGCAACCGATGTTAAAATCTAAAAGACTGCCACGAGGATATGAAGCATATCCTTGAGGCCCAGGGTCATTCTGTCCTCCAGGTGGATACGTTTACTCGTCCCCCTCGTGATCATCGCCGTCTGCCCCTTCGGGTTGTGAAGATTACCTTTGATGGTAGGACCCTTCCGCCCTATGTCATTCTTGCTGGTGCCAGATGCTCCGTTCAGGAGTATATTCCATCTCCTTGGCTCTGTAATAAGTGCTTTAAGTTTTGGCATGGTACCTTCAAATTCTCTAGTCTTGTCTCTGTCCCATGTGTGGGAATGGGGGTCACTCTAAGTTGGAGTGCATTTCTCCCCAGGCCCGCTGCCTCAATTGCGGTGAGGCCACCCTACCTTCTCCCGCACGTGTATACGTTTCAAACTTGAGGCAGCCGTCCTCACCCTGAAGCACTGGGACCGTTTGTCCTTTCCTGAGGCGAGGCGCTAAGTTCATCGTCTCCCCCCTTTCACTGGCGTCTCATGCTCACATGTTGTGCTTTTCCTCTCCGCGTCCTTCCCACCCTCCTCAGTCTCACAACCGTTTCCAGGCCTTAGACTCAGACACGCCCACCACCTCCTCCCTGTTCTTTTATGTTCTGTCCAGGAGGGTCCCCCTCCTGGTTCTCTGGGGTTCCCCTTCTTTCTACCCAGTCTCTCATGTCTCCTGTGTCTTCTTTATCCTCCTTCCCATCATTCTCGTCCGTCTCTTGGCTCTCCACCATCATTCTCCTCCGTCTCTTGGCTCTCCACACCGCCTGTCTGTATGGGCTGATGTCCATCGCTCTCCCGGAGATCATATTGTTCGCTCTCATTCTTCTTCTCCTATTGAGACGCTCAAATCTGTTGCCCAGTACATTGCTGCTGGGACACCTGTCTTTTTGAGTCAGAAGCGAAAGCCTGGCTCCTCTCCTTCCTCCTCCCTGGCAGGCAAGAAGGCTTCGCTTTCTTCTTCGCTCCCTATCTCTGACTCTATCGTTCCATCCCCTCCCATTTTGGTGGTAGAGCCCCCCCTGTTCATGTTGTGGAGGTTTCTTTGGCCCCCACTTCCGTCTCGGTTGCTGCCCTCCCGAGGTGCACCGAGGTGCGCTCCCCTCTTTCTGCCCCTCCTCTTCTCCTTGACCGCCCCTCTCGTTTGTCTCCTCCTCCTCCGGACACTGCTCATCCACCTCTGGTCTGTCCTCCTGCTCCTTTCCCTCCTTCTTTACCCAGTTTACCCATGCCCCCTAAACCTGACTTTGCTGACCCTGACCCCCTCCCCATCTGGCCCGTTGGCGCCGTGAGGGGGCTTGGTGGACGGCTGCCAGAGTGTGATGCTCCGTGGGACAGTCCTCTGGCCTTTTGTGACCTTATGCTCCTGCTGCTGTCTTCTCTAATTGTGCCAGATAGCTTTTCCTTTTCTCTAAGTTTCGTTTTTCTCCCCCCTATTCTCCTATCTGTTTGTCGTTTCCTGCCGACCTTTTGTTTTGGTTATTCTTTTGGACTTCTTCTATTTCGACGCCCGGGTGCTTGGGGAGGCATACTCTTGCACCCGTAGAACTGTAGTACCCAACGTCAAGAGCGAGGGGGAACCTTTCATTGTCAATCCTCCTTTCGTCACTGAACCCAATCTCGACGGCTTGACGGTTCTTAAGGTGGTGTTTGTGGAGCGTATACTCACGACGCACCCCTGGGGGGCCCCGGCAAGATCGGCGATAGCTTCTTGTTGGGTGTCCTGCCTCTAATTGTGGCTCCATGGTGGGTATGGGGGCACATTCGTGAATTAATATTTTTCTCTTCATTCCTATGTCTAATTCTGTTCCTCATTTACCTTCTCAGGCTCGTGGGGTGGGCGACCAAACCCCCGAGTCGGTCCGTATTGGAAGAGCGGGCTCTGTAGCGCCTGCTCTGTAGCCTCCGCTGCATTGAGCCCCGACCTTGCTCCTCCTTTGGCCCCTCTAACTACTCCCCTCAGATCCCCTCCCTTCTCTGTGGTTGGGTCGAGCCCCAAGCCCCCAGTGGTGACTACCTCGTCCCCTGGCACGGCTCAGTCTCTTGTTGTGACTACTGCGTCTTTGAACCCCTCTCTGTCTGGGGGGTTCTCAACGCTGTCCTCGACACGGCCGCACTCGCTCGATTCCTTCCTGTTCTGATGCATATCCAGCCTTGTTTGGTCTTGCTTCGTGGGCCAAATACTTTGATCTCCTCCCTCTTGATTCCGCGCGTCCTGACAATTTCTCCCTCCATCGGCATCTTGTTGATTCCATGGATGCGTCTGTTACCTTGAACCCCACCCGTCTCGGTACATGTGTCGTTGCTGTTCCTTCTCAGGATGCGGCCTCCCGCTTGGCTGCTTTATCCTGCCTTGCCGAGACCACTGTTCGGATATCTAAGAACGCTCAGTTGAATGCCACTATTTTCCTTCTGCCCCATGTTGCCACTCAGTTGAATGCCACTATTTTCCTTCTGCCCCATGTTGCGACCGGTGTTCAGAATCTGCAGGAGTGCCATGATGATATTCAGCATATCTTTGAGGCCAGGTGCTCTGTCCATGAATACAGTCCTTCTCCTAGGCTCTGTAACAAGTGCTGGAGGTTTAGGCATGGTGCCCTCCGCTGCTCTGGGAATGTCTCTCTCTGTCCTTTGTGTGGGGGCGAGGGTCACTCTAAGTCGGAGTGCACTTCTCCCCAGGCTCGCTGCCTCAACTGTGGTGAGGCCCATCCTGCCTTCTCCCATGTGTGTGTATTCATTACAAGCTTAAGACAGCCGTCCTCAACTTGAAGCACCGGGAGCGTTTATCTTCTCCTGAGGCGAGGTGCCAGGTTCGCCGGCTCCCTCCTTATGCTAACGTCTCTTATGCTCGCGTGTTGTGCTCTTCCTCTCCTCGTCCTTCCCACCTTCCTCAGACTCACAACCGTTTGGGGGCCTTGGACCCTGATACGCCCACTGCCCCCACCTCTGTTCTTTCGAGTTCTGTCCCGAAGGGTTCCCCTTCTTTCTACCCAGTCTGTCATGTCTCCTGTGTCTTCTTTCTCGTCTCCCTCCGATTCTCCTTTCCATCCTTCCCCTCTGTCTATTGAATCTCCCCAAAGCCTGTCGGTGCAGGCTGATGTCCATCACTCTCCAAACGGCCGTCGTGTGTGCTCTCGTTCAGCTTCTCCTGTTGAGACGCTGGAATCCGTTGCCCAGTACGTGGTTGCTGGAACACCTGTCTCTTTAAGTCAAAAGCGTAAGCCTGGCTCCTCTCCTTCCTCCTCCCCGGCGGGTAAGAAGGCTTCGCTTTCTTCCTCGGCCCCTACTTCTGCCTCTATCGCTCCTTCCCCTCCCATTTCAGTGGTTGTGCCCCCTGTTCCTGCTATGGAGGTTTCTTTGGCCCCCGCTTCCCTCTCAGTTGCTGCCCTTGCTGAGGTGCGCTACCCCCTTTCTCCTTCCCCTCTTCCTGCTGCTGTCCTTGACTGCTCCTCTCGGTTGTCTCCTCCTCTTCCTCCTCCTCTGGACCCAGCCCGTCCGCCTCTGGTCTGTTCTCCCGCTTCCTTCCCTCCGTCTTTGCTTAGTTTACCCTTGCCCCCCTAACACTGACTTTGCTGACCCTGATCCCGACCCTGATCTTCTTTAACGTGCTATGTTGCTCTTTCTCCTTTGTTTCTTCCTTGTTCTCTGTTGTTGTCCTTTCTCTTCTTGTCGATGTCTATTCTTCAATGGAACGTTCGGGGTTATTATGCCAATTTCCTTGAACTCCAACTTCTGATTTCACGGTTTTCGCCCCTTTGTGTCTGTCTCCAGGAGCCGTTGCTTGGTGCTCGTCCTGGTCACTTTCGTGGCTATTCCTTTCTCTTCCCCCCCCCCAGCCGTTGCTGGGGCTCCTAATTCTTCTGCTCTCTTGATTCGCTCTGATGTTCCCTTTGTCCCCTTACTTTTTCCTTCGCCTCTCCATTGTTCTGCTGCTCGTATCTTTGTGGGGAAATGGTATACAGTTTGTTCCATTTATCTCCCCCCGAGTGTCCCACTTTCTCTTCCTGATCTGATACACCTCTTGGACTCCTTGCCGGAGCCTGTGCTCCTGCTGGGTGACTTCAATTGTCGTCATTCTCTTTGGGGTGATGTTCTGACGAATACCCGAGGTCGCCTTCTTGAGCCATTTCTCCTCTCTCTTCCCTGACTCTTCTGAATTCTGGTGAGCCCGCGCATTTGGACTCTCGGAATCGTACCCTTTCCTGTCTGATCTTTCTCTCTGCTCCTCTTCCTTTTACTTGGATTTCACATGGCAGGCTCTTGATGACCTCCATGGCAGTGACCATTTCCCCATCCTTGTTACCTTTTTCTCTTTTCATCCTCCTCTCTCCTTCCCTAGGTGGCAGTTTGCTAAAGCGGACTGGAACCTATTTACCCTCAGTGTTGCTCTCTCTGACCTCTCCCTTCTGCCTCTCTCTCGCTCTCTCTCCTCCTTTTCATGACACTGTCTTCGAAGCTACCCTCCACTCTATTCCTCGCTCTTCCTCTCGGGGAACACGGAAGTGCGTTCCCTGGTGGAATGCAGACTGTTCTTGGGCTGTCCGCTGTAAGCGTGCAGCCTGGAAGAGACACCGCCGTTGGCAGATGGCCGATTCTTTTCTTTTCGTTCAGAAAGCAAGTGCGGTGGCCCGTAGAGCCGTCTGTACGGCTAAACGTGAATGTTGGGCATCTTATGTCTCCACCATTACGTCCGAAACTCCTCTGCCACAGATTTGGAAGCATATCCGCATGATAGCGGGTAAGTTCGTTCCTGATGATTCCCCGGTCTTTCAGCTCCGTGGTACCTCCTTCACTTATGGCGGACCCGTTGCAGGTCGCTACCGAAATGGGTTCCCACTTTTCTTCTGTTAGCTCTGGTCTTCATCTTCCCCAATCTTTCCTTCTTTGTAAACCTGTCCTTGAGTCTCGTCCTTTAGATTTCTGCACTCGTCTTCAACTTTCCTATAATGATCCCTTCTCTCTATCTGAACTTCGTTCTGCCCTGGCCCTCTGCGGTTCTACGGCGGCGGGCTCCGATGGTATTCATTATGAGATTTTTTTTTTTTTTGAGATATATACAAGAGTTGTTACATTCTTGTTCAGCCACTAGTACGCGTAGCGTTTCGGGCAGGTCCCTGGAATACGATCCCCTGCCGCGAAGAATCGTTTTTTCATCCAAGTACACATTTTACTGTTGCGTTAAACAGAGGCTACAGTTAAGGAATTGCACCCAGTAAATCCTCCCCGGCCAGGATACGAACCCATGACATGGCGCTCGCGGAACGCCAGGCGAGTGTCTTACCACTACACCACGGAGACTGTAATGCTGAGACTGTAATGTAATGGGAGATGCTTCGCCATCTCCCTCCGTACACGTCTCGGTATTTACTGAGTCTGCATAATCAGATCTGGGAGTCGTCGTCAGTCCCTGAGGACTGGCTCGATGCCGTTGTCCTCCCTGTTCGCAAACCAGGGTCTCTAGGAACTTCCCCTAAGGACTTTCGCCCTATTGCCCTAACAAGTTGTGTCTGCAAACTCTTTGAAAGTATGGTTAACGTTTGTCTGATGTGGTTCCTGGAACACCATCACCTCCTCTCCCCTTCTCAATTTGGTTTCTGCAAGTGCCGCAGCACGACAGATGTTCTGGTGAACTTGAAGGTCTATATTCGTAAAGCTTTTGCTGCGAGGACCTCCGTTGTTGCCGTCCTTTTTGACCTGGAAAAGGCTTACGACACCACTTGGCGATATCACATTCTATCCCAGCTTCATTCTTTTGGCCTTCATGGTCGTCTCCCTCTCTTTCTCCGCAGCTTCCTCTCTCGTCGTTCCTTTCGCGTGCACCTTGGTACTGCTCTCTCTGCCTCTTTCCAGCAATATGAAGGTGTGCCCCAGGGTAGTGTTCTGAGCACTACTCTCTTTCTGGTTGCCCTCAATGGTCTTCTTTCCTCTCTTCCTTCAGGTGTCTTCTCCGCTCTCTATGTCAATGATCTTACCCTTTGCTGTCAGGGTGATGATTCACCTCTCCTTCAGTGCCAGCTTCAACTTGCGATTGATGCGTGTCATCTTGGGCCACCGATCATGGCTTCAAGTTCTCTGCTTCTAAGACTTGTGCCATGTCTTTTACTCGGAAACAGGTCATTCTTCGTCCCTCTTTGTCACATTATGGTCATCCCCTTGAGTACAAAGATTCCGCGAAGCTTTTAGGGTTATTCCTTGACACTCGTTTGTCTTGTTCTCCTCATATCTCTTACCTCCGTGTTGAGTGCTCTAAGGCCCTTACCCTCCTTCGGGTATTGTCCCATACTTCTTGGTAAGCGGATAGGCGCACTCTCCTTGCTTTACATTCCTCTCTCGTCCTGTCTAAGCTCGATTATGGTTGCCCTGCTTACTCGTCTGCTTCTCCTTCTATTCTTCGCCGTCTTGATGTTTTGCACCATACTGGGTTGCGCCTCGGTTCTGGTGCCTTTCGTTTGACTCCCGTCCTTAGCTTGTATGTTGACACTGGCTTCCTGTCTCTCCAGGACCGCCGTAATCGCTATTGTCTTCACTATCTTGCGCGGTCCTTACAACATCCTTCTTCTCGCCTCTGTCGTGCTTTAACTTTTACCCCTCCTGCGGTTCCTGTTCCTCTTCACCACCTCCCTCTTTCTGTCCGGTTATCTCGCTTACAGGATTCTCTTTCCGTTCATGTTTCTAATGTTTCTCCTCGTGTTGTTCCTTCTTTGTCCCCGTGGAGAGTCCCCCTTCCACAGTTTTGTACATCCTTGACCCGCGTCACTAAAGCTTTTACCCTTCCTAAGGTTCTAAAACGCCTTTTCCTTGAGCACTTTTCTTCTCACTCCCGCTCCGTTTCCGTCTTCACCGATGGGTCTAAGTCTGCGGACGGTGTAGGCTACTCTGTTGTTTTTCCTGATTGCACTTATGTGTGTCGCTTACCTCCGGAAACTAGCATCTTCACAGTTGAGTTTTGTTGGGTTCCCAGCCATACTGGTGTCTCTTTAAATGAGCATGCAGATGCTGCCGCCAGGGAAGCTGTCCGCTCTTGTCCCATCTCTCATAAAGGTATTCCTAATTCCGACTTTTACCCGGATAACCATTGCTCCATCCTTACCCGTTAGCAGGCTTGTTGGTCGTCTGTTACTGGTAACAAACTACATACTCTTTAAAAGTTGTGTGTCCTCGTGGCTGTCCTCCTACCACCATAACCGGCAATGGGAAACAGCTCTGGCGAGGTTGCGTATTGGCCATACTCGCTTAACCCATGGTCACTTGATGGAGTGCCGCCCTGCTCCTTGTTGTCCTAATTGCATCATTCCTCTTACGGTCGTGCATATCCTTGTTGAATGTCCTGAGTTCCAGGACAAGAGTGTGTCTTCTTTTCCGACCATCCCCCGCGGTCGCTTGTCTCTCGATCGTATGCTTGATGACTCGGACACTTTTGATATTGTTCGCCTTATGCGTTTTTGTTCTCATATTGGCATCCTTGGTGTTATTTAGCGCCCTCTGATTACCCCGCACATTTGATGGTGCTACATAGCCTTCCCGGTTTGGTGCCTTCTTTTTTTATATAATTACTTACTTGCCACTCAATCACATCTGACACCAGACCATCATTCAACCACACAGTCTCACAGGTCAGTGAGGTCAATGAATCTTTGCAAGGGTCCCCATCAGTTGTTCATTGCCTTCCTTGCCTTGAGTTTAATATCAATCAAGTCAGAGGTATCTTACACCATGACACCATACTGCATTTTTACGCACTAACAAAGGTTAGTGCGTAAATTGTCATTTCTTGCCGACCTTTTGCCTGTTTTGATTATTCCATTGACCTTCGTTTGTTTTGACGCCCGGGTGTTTGAGGAGGCATACTCGTGCACCCGTAGAACTGTAGTACCCAATGTCTCAAGTGAGGGAACCCTTTTATTGTCAATCCTCCTTTCGTCACTGAACCCGCTCTCGACGGACTCACGGTTCTTAAGGTGGGGTTTGTGGGGCGTATACTCACGACGCACCCCTGGGGGGCCCCGGCAAGATCGGCGATAGCTTCTTGTTGGGTGTCCTGCCTCTAATTGTGGCTCCATGGTGGGTGTGAGGGCACATTCGTGAATGAAAGTTTTTCCTCGTTTTCATGGCTGATAATGTTTCCCGTGTTCCTTCTCAGGCTCGTGGGGTGGGCGACCAAGCCCCCGAGTCAGACTGTTGGAAGACCAGGCCCTGTTGCCCCTGCTGCATTGGGCCCCGACGACCTGACTACTCCCCTCAGCTCCCCTCCCTCCTTTGCAGTAGGGTCGAGTCCCCAGCCCCCCAGTGGTGACCACCTCGTCCCCTGGCACGGCTTCGTCTCTCATTGTGACTACTGCTCCTTTTACCCCCATGAACTTCGGGGGTTCTCAACGATGTTCCCGCCACGGCCGCACTCACACGATCCCTTCCCGTAATACTACTTACAATGCCTTGTTTGGTCCTGCTACATGGGCTAAATACTTTGATCACCATCTGGATTCTACTCCTCCTGGTGATTTCTCCCTCCATAAACACCTTGTTGATTCAGTAGATGCCTCTGTTACTTTTAACTCCACCAGTTACGGTACGCGTGTCGTCGCTGCTCCTTTTCAGGATGCAGCTACTCGCTTAGCCGCTTTGTCCTGCATTGAAGAGACCCCCTGTTTGGATCTCCAAAAACGCTCGGTTAAATGCCAGTGTTGGCACTGTTCTCCTCCCACACCATGTTGCAACTGGTGTTCGGGACCTCAAAGATTGCCATGAGGATATTAAACATATCCTCGAAGCCCAAGGCCATTCTGTCCTCCAGGTGGATGCATTTACTCGACCTCCTCATGGTCGTCGCCGTCATTCCCTTCGAGTTGTAAAAATCACCTTTGATAGTAGAACCCTTCCGCCCTCTATTATTCTTGCTGGTGCCAGATGCTCCGTTCAGGCATACATTTCCTCTCCTAGACTTTGCAATAAGTGTTGGAAGTTCGGGCACGGTGTCCTCAAATGCACCAGTACTGTGTATCTATGCCCCATGTGTGGAGACGATAGTCATTCTAAGTCCGAGTGCACTTCTCCCCAGGTTCGCTGCCTCAATTGCGGTGAAGCCCACCCTACCTTCTCACGCTCGTGTGTACACTACAAACTCGAAGAAGCCGTCCTCAACTTGAAGCACCGTGATCGTCTGTCTTTTCCTGAAGCGAGACGCCAAGTTTGTCGTCTCACCCCTTTCGCGGACGTGTCCTATGCTCGTGTGTTGCGTTCTACCTCTCCTCGTCCTTCCCGTCTTCCTCAGTCTCACAACCGTTTCCAGGCCTTAAACCCGACCACACCCACCACCTCTTCCCCTATTCCTTTGCCTCCTGTTCCAGATGGTCTCCCTCCTGGTTCTCCATCTGGGGTTTCCCCCCTTCCTATCCAGTCCACTATATCTCCTTTGTCTTCTTCCCCATCTCCCCCCACTCTTTCTTCCCGGCCCTCCCGCCAGTCTCTTGACCCTCTACGCCACCTGCCTGTCCAGGTTCATATCCATCATCCTTCCAGCAGTCTTCGTGTTACTCGCTCCTGCTCCTCTTCTCCTGCTGAGACCATTGAGTCTGTCGCCCGGTACGTTGTTACTGGAACGCCTGTCTCTTCAAGTCAGAAATGTAAGCCTGGCTCCTCTCCTTCTTCCTCTACAGCGGGTAAGAAGGCTTCGCTTTCTTCCTCGCCCCCTCCCTCTGACTCTACATCCCCTCCCATTTCAGTGGTCGAACCTCCTGTCCCAGATATGGAGGCTTCATTCGCCCTCGATTCCCTCTCGGTTGCTGCCCTTGATGAGGTACACTCCCTGCTTTCTGCCCCTCCTGCTGCTGTCTTTGCCTGCCCCTCTCAGTTGTCTCCTCCCCCTCTGGACCCCGTCAGTCCGCCTCTGGTCTGTCCTCTTGCTCCCTTCCCTCTATCCTTACTAAGTTTACCCATGCCCCCTAACCCTGATTTTGCCAACCCTGCTCCTGATCCTGACCCTGATCCTGATCCTGAGATTCTTTAATAAACTGTGTTCTTCTATATCTTTATTTCTTTCTTGTTCTCTGTTACTGTCCTTTCTCTTTGATAATGTCTATTCTTCAGTGGAATATTCGTAGATTTTATGCCAACTTCCATGAACTCCAACTTCTCATTACACAGTTTACACCACTTTGTGTTTGTCTCCAGGAACCCATGCTTGGTGCTCGTCCTGGTCACTTTCGTGGTTATTCCTTTCTTTCTCCCCCCCCCCCCAGCTCTTGCTGGGGCCCATAACTCTACTGCTCTCTTAATTCGTTCTGATATTCCCTTCGTTCCCCTACTTCTTCCGTCGCCTATCCATTGTTCTGCTGCCCATGTTTTTGTGGGTAAATGGTATACAGTCTGTTCCATTTATCTCCCCCAAATTTCCCGCTTTCTCTTCCTGATCTTAAGCACCTCCTGGACTCCTTGCCAGAGCCGGTGCTCCTTTTGGGTAATTTCAACTGTCGACATTCCCTCTGGGGTGATGTTCTGACAAACACCCGAGGCCGTCTTCTCGAACCGTTCGTCCTCGCTTCTTCTCTATCTCTTCTGAATTCTGGTGAGCCCACTCATGTGGACTCTCGAACTCGCACCCTTTCTTGTCCTGATCTTTTTCTCTGCTCGTCGTCCCTTTACTTAGATTTCACGTGGCAGGTTCTTGATGACCTCCATAACAGTGATCATTTCCCTATCCTCATTTCCTTTTTCTCTTTCCACCCTCCCCTCTCCTTCCCTAGGTGGCAGTTTGCCAAGGCTGATTGGTGCCTATTCACCCTCCGTGCTACTCTTTCTGACCTCTCCTCTCTGCCTCTTCCTTGCGCCCTCTTCCTTTTTTATGACAGTTTTTATTTTTTATTCAACGCTGCTCTCCACTCTATTCCTCGCTCTTACTCCCGGGGCACACGGAAGTGCGTTCCCTGGCGGAATGCGGAGTGTGTTCGGGCTGTCTGCTGTAAGCGTGCAGCCTGGAAGAAACGGCGCTGGCAGACGGCTGATTCTTTTATTCTGTTTCGGAAGGCAAGTGCAGTGGCCCATAGGACCATCCGTACAGCTAAACGTGAGAGTTGGAAATCTTATGTTTCCACCATTACGTCCGATACTCCTCTGCCGCAGATCTGGAAGAAAATCCTCAAGATTGCGGGCAAGTTCGTTCCAGATGTCTCGCCGGTTCATTTCACCTCTGTGGTACTCTAGTGGCGGATCCAGTGAAGGTCGCGACCAAACTGGGTTCCCACTTTTCTTCTGTTAGCTCTGGTTCTCATCTTCCTCATTCCTTCCTTCTTCGTAAGCCTGTTCTTGAATCTTATCCTTTAGATTTCCGCACTCATCTCCACCTTCCCTATAACGATCCTTTCTCTCTTTCTGAACTTCAGTCTGCCCTGGCCCTCTGCGGATCTACGGCGGCGGGCTCGGATGACGTTCATTATGAGATGCTTCGCCATCTCCCTCCATGCACGTCTCAGTATTTATTGAGTCTGTATAACCAGGTCTGGGAGTCGTCGTCCGTCCCTGAGGACTGGCTTGATGCCATTGTACTCCCTATTTGGAAACCAGGGTCTCTCGGTACGTCCCCTAAGGATTTCCGCCCAAATTGCTCCGCCGAGTTGTGTTTGCAAGCTGTTTGAGCGTATGGTAAATGTCCGTCTGATGTGGTTCTTGGAACACCATCGCCACCTCTCTCCTTCTCAATTTCGTTTTCACAAGTGCCGCAGCACGACTGATGTCCTGGTGAACTTGGAGGTCTATATTCGTACTGCTTTTGCTGCGAAGACCTCCATTGTTGCTGTCCTTTTTGACCTGGAAAAGGCTTATGACACGACTTGGAGATACCATATTCTGTCCCAACTTCATTCTTTTGGCCTTCGTGGTAATCTCCCTCTCTTCCTTCAAAGCTTTTCTCTCTCGTACCTTTCGGGTCAGGCTTGGTGCCACTCTCTCTGCCTCTTTTCGGCAGTATGAAGGTGTGCCCCAAGGTAGTGTTCTGAGTACTACTCTTTTTCTGGTTGCCTTCAATGGTCTTATTTCCTCCCTTCCTTCTGGCATCTTCTCTGCTCTTTATGTTGACGATCTTACTCTTTGCTGTTGGAGTGATGATTCGCCTCTCCTTCAACGGCGGCTTCAACTTGCGATTGATGCCGTGTCATCTTGGGCCACCGATCATGGCTTCCAGTTCTCTAGTACTAAGACTTGTGCCATGACTTTTACTCGGAAGCGGGTCGTTCTTCGTCCCTCTTTGTCACTTTATGGTCATTCCCTTGAGTACAAAGATTCCGCGAAGCTTTTGGGGTTATTCTTTGACACTCGTTTATCTTGGTCGCCCCATGTCTCTTACCTCCGTGTTGAATGCTCTAAGGCCCTTAACCTGCTTAAGGTTTTGTCCCATACTTCTTGGGGAGCAGGTATGCTCCTCTATTTGCATTCCTCTCTAGTCTTGTCTAAACTCGATTATGATTGCCCTGCTTACTCGTCTGCTTCTCCTTCTACTCTTCGTTGTCTTGATCCTTTGATCAAGATGGCGTTTGATTGCAACCATACTGGGTTGCGCCTCAGCTCTGGTGCTTTTCTTTCAATTCCTACCCTCAGCTTGTACGCTGACACTGGCTTTCTGTCTCTCCAGGATCGCCGTGATCGCTACAGTCTTCGCTATCTTGCGCGATCCTTACAACATCCTCACTCTCGCCTCTATCGTGCTTTGACTTTTACCCCTCCTGTAGTTCCTCTTCCTCTTCAGGAACTACAACTAAGATCGGGAAGGGAAAGCGACATTTCGGGGGAGATAAGTGGAACAAACTGTGTACCATTTATGCACAAAGACACGGGCAGCAGAACAATGGAGAGGCGATGGAAAAAGTAAGGGGACGAAGTGAATTAAGGCATCAGAGTGAATTAAGAAAGCAGAAGAGTTATGGGCCCAAGAAACTGCTGGGGGAAGGAAAGAAAAAAATAGCCACGGAAGCGACCAGGACGAGCACCAAGCATCGGCTCCTGGAGACAGACACAAAGGGGTGAAAACTGCAAAATTAGAAGCTGAGGTCAAGGAAATTGACGTAATATCCACTGAAGAATAGATATCGACAAAAGAGAAAGGATAGCAACAGAGAACAATGAAGAAACAAAAGGGAGAAAGGAACACAGCACGTTAAAGAAGCTCAGGGTCAGTGAAGTCAGGACTAAAGGGCATGGGTAAATTGAGTAAAGATAGAGGGAAGGGAGCGGGAGGACAGACCAGAGGCAGACGAGCAGGGTCCGGAGGAGGAGACAACCGAGAAGGGCGGTCAAGGACAACAGGAAGAGGAGGGGCAGAAAGATGGGAGTGCCTCAGCGAGGGCAGCAAACGAGACGGAAGCGGGGGCCAAAGAAACCTCCACAGCAAAAACAGGGGGCTCTACCACCGAAACGGGAAGCAATGGAACGACAGTCAGAGATAGGGGGCGAAGAAGAAAGCGAAGTCTTTTTACACGCCGGGGAGGAGGAGAGAGATGAGCGAGGCTTCTGCTTTTGACTCAAAGAGACAGGTGTCCCAGGAGCAATGTACTGGGCAACAGACTCGAGCATCTCAATAGGAGAGGAAGAACGAGAGCGAACAACATGATCCCTGGGAGAGAGATGGACATCAACCCTCACAGACAAGCGGCATGGAGAGCCAAGAGATGGAGGAGAATGATGGGAAGGAGGATCAGAGGGAGAGGAGAAAGAAGACACAGGAGACATAACAGACTGGGTAGAAAGAAGGGGATCCCAAGACAGAGAACCAGGAGGAGGACACTTCGGGACAGAACGTAAAGGAACAGGAGAGAAGGCTTTGGGCGTGTCCGGGTCTAAGGCCTGGAAATGGTTGTGAGACCGAGGAAGGTGGGAAGGACAAGGAGAGGAAGAGCGCAACACGCGAGCATAAGAAATGCCACCTTAGTCTCTCGCCTCAGAACTTAGTCTCTCGCCTCAGGAAAAGACAAACGGTCCCGGTGCTTCAGGATGAGGACGGCCGCCTCAAGTTTGTAACGTATACACGTACGGGAGAAGGTAGGGTGGGCCTCACCGCAATTGAGGCAGCAGGGTTAGGGAGAAGTGCATTTCAACTTAGAGTGACCCTCACCCCCACACAAGGGACAGAGAGAGACAGGACTAGAGCATTTGAGGGCACCATGCCTAAACCTCCAGCACTTATTACAGAGCCGAGAAGGAATATACTCCTGAACAGAGCACCTGGCACCAGCAAGAATGACAGAGGGCAGAAGGGTCCTACCATCAAAGGTAATCTTCACAACCCGAAAGGGCTGACGGCGATGACCACGAGGGGGACGAGTAAATGTGTCCACGTGAAGGATAGAACAGCCTACGGCTTCGAGGATATGCTTGATATACTCATGACAGTCCTTCAGGTTTCTAACACCAGTTGCAACATGGTGCGGGAGGATAACAGTGCCAACACTGGCATTTAACCAAGCGATCTTGGAGACTCAAACAGGGGTCTCGCCAATGCAGGATAAGGCGGCCAAGAGGGTGGCTGCATCCTGAGGAGTAGCAGCAACGACACGGACACCGAGACGGGTAGGGTTGAAGGTAACACAGGCATCTAGTGATTCAACAAGATGCCTATGAAGAGAAAAATCATCAGGAGGAATATAATCTAAAGGATGGAGGTCAAAGTACTTAGTCCACGTAGCAGGACCAAACAGGGTACAGTACGAATTAGGATGGGAAGGGAGCATACGAGAGCGGCCATGGTGGGGACGGCAGAACCTCGAGAGAGAGATGGGTCACAAGGCGCAGTCGTCACAATGAGAGATGGAGCCATGCAAGGGGATGAGGCGGTCACCACTGAGAGCTTAAGGCTCGACCCCCCCTCGCCATCCAGCCCGTTGGCGTCGTGAGGGGGCTTCGTAGACGGCTGCCGGAGTGTGATGCTCCGTGGGACAGTCCTCTGTCCTTTTGTGACTTTGCACTCCTGCTGCTGTCTTCTCTAATTGTGCCGGATCGCTTTTCCTTTTCATTATGTTTCGTTTTTCTCCCCCTCTTCTCCTATCTGCTTGTCGTTTTTCTGCCGACATTTTGCTTGTTTTGGATTACCCCCTCCCCGCTCAGCTCGTTGATGCCATGAGGGGGGCTTAGTGGGCGGCTGCCAGAGTGTGATGCTCCTTGGGACACTCCTCTGTCCCCTTTTGTAGCCTTGTGCTCCTGCTGCCGTCCTCTCCAATTCTGCTGAACAACTTTTCCTTTTCCTTCTGTTTCATTTTTCTCCCCCGCTTCTCCTATCTGCTTGCCGTTTCCTGCCGACCTTTTGCTTGTTTTGGTTTTTCTTTTGGACTTCTTCTATTTTGACGCCCAACTGCTTGAGGAGGCATACTCTTGCACTCGTAGAACTGTAGTACCCAACGTCGAGAGCGAGGGGAACCTTTTATTGTCAATCCCCCTTTCGCCACTGAACCCGATATCGACGGACTGTCGGTTCTTAAGGTGGCGTTTGTGGGGCGTATACTCACGACGCACCCCTGGGAGGCCCCGGCATGATCGGCGATAGCTTCTTGTTGGGTGCCCTGCCTCTAATTGTGGCTCCGTGGTGGTGTGGTGAATGAATATTTTTTTCTCGTAGCAATGATTACTGGTTCTACTGTTTCTCCTTTACCTTCTCAGGCTCGTGGGGTGGGCGACCAAGCCCCCGAGTTGGTCCGTGTTAGAAGACCGGGCTCTGTAGCCTCCGCTGCATTGGGTCCCGACCTTGCTCCTCCCCTCGGCTCCCCTCCCTCCTCTGTGGTTGGGTCGAGCCCCAAGCCCCCAGTGGTAACTACCTCGTCCCCTGATGCGGCTCCATCTCTAGTTGTATCTACTGCACCTTTTAACCCCTCTCTGGGGGTTCTCAACGCCGTCCTCGTCACGGCCGCCCTCGCTCGATTCCTTCCCGTTCTGATACCTATCAAGCCTTGTTTGGTCTCACTTCGTGGGCCAAATATTTTGATCTCCCTCTTGATTCTGCGCCTCCTGACGATTTCTCCCTCCATCGACATCTCGTCGATTCCGTGGATGCCTCTGTTACTTTCAACCCCACTCGTCTCAGTACTCATATGTCGTTGCTGCTTCTCGCTTGGCAGCCTTATCCTGCCTTGGCGAGACTCCTGTTCGGGTCTCAAAGAACACTCAATTGAATGCCAGTGTTGGCACTATTCTGCTCCCACCTCATGTTGCGACCGGTGTTCGGGATCTGCGAAACTTCCATATATGTCGACGATATTCGACATATCCTTGCTGCCCAGGGGCCATTCTATTCTCCAGGTGGACACGTTTACTCATCCCCCTCGTGGTAGTCGCCGTCAACCCCTTCGGGTTGTGAAGATTACCTTTGATGGTAGGACCCTTCCACCCTCTGTCATTCTTGCTGGTGCCAGGTGCTCTGTCCAGGAGTACATTCCTTCTACTCGGCTCTGTAACAAGTGCTGGAGGTTTGGGCATGGTGCCCTCCGCTGCTTCGGGACTGTCTCTCTCTGTCCTTTGTGTGGTGGCAAAGGTCACTCTAAGTCAGAGTGCACTTCTCCCCAGGCTCGTTGCCTCAACTGCGGTGAGGCCCATCCTACCTTGTCCCGTGCGTGTGTCCATTACAAGCTTGAGGCAGCCGTCCTCAACTTGAAGCACCGGAGCGTTTATCGTTTCCTGAGGCGAGGCGCCAGGTTCGCCGGCTCCCGCCTTATGCTAATATCTCTTATGCTCATGTGTTGCGCTCTTCTTCTCCTCCTCATCCTTCCACTTTCCTCAGACTCACACCGTTTCCGGCCTTGGACCCTGATACGCCCCTACCCCCTCCTCTGTTCCATTCAGTTCTGTTCCGAAAGGTCCCCCTCCTGGTCCTCTGTCTGGAG
>WNGS01109174.1:0-14016 GCA_020271785.1 Procambarus virginalis | reverse complement strand
CTGGCCAGGGAGGATTTATGGGCGCAACTTCCTTAACTGTAGCCTCTGTTTTAACGCAACAGTAAAATGTGTACGTTGATGAAAAAAACAATTCTTTTTTTCACGCCAGGGGATCGTATTCCAGGGACCTGCCCGAAACGCTACGGTCGTACTAGTGGCTGTAACAAGAATGTACAACTCTTGTATATATATATAAAAATTAAAAAAAAAAAAATGATCGGTGACTCAAGACTACACCGCATCAATCGCAAGTTGAAGCCGGCATTGAAGGAGAGGCGAATCATCACCCTGACAGCAAATGGTATGATCGTCGACATAAAGAGCGGAGAAGATGCCTGAAGGAAGAGAGAAAGAAGACCATTGAGGGCAACCAGAAAAAGAGTAGTGGTCAGAACACTACCCTGGGGCACATATTCGTATTGCTGAAAAGAGGCAGAGAGAGCGGTACCAAGCCTCACTCGAAAGGAACGACGAGAGAGGAAGCTGCGGAGAAAGAGAGGGAGATGACCACGAAGGTCAAAAGAATAAGGGGATAGAATATGATATCACCAAGTGGTGTTGTAAGCCTTTTCCAGGTCAAAAAGGACGGCAACAACGGAGGTTTCGCAGCAAAAGCAGTACAAATACAGAGCTCCACTTGGTTTCCGAACCCCTTGGGGACGAGACCCGTCTGTTAACATGTAAGTTCGTAAACAGAAATAGAGGGAAAAATAAACTAGAAATGTAAAAGGAATTTTTTCCGAAATATTTATGAAAACTATAGGGCAAAAATCGACAGGTTCATAGCATAAATGCGACCGTATTCTGTTTGTCTCACAATAAGTAAAGCCTGATCCACTTTATAAAAGACTTAAGTGTTCCTAGCTGATTATTAAGACGTCTGGCAAACATCCTCTGGATGTTTCTGCCAGCTGCAGGAACATCTGCCAGCCTGGCCTGCTGTCTGGCAGCCAGCCTGCAGGCACATCCTGCCAGCCAGCCTGCAGGCACATCCTGCCAGCCAGCCTGCAGGAACATCCTGCTAGCCAACCTGCCGCCAGCCTGCCTGCCTTCCAGCCAGCCTGCCTGCCTTCCAGCCAGCCTGCCTCCCTCCCTGCCATCATGCTAACGGGTCGAGTGTGTTAGGCTTATCTTCGGGAGTGAGCAGGTCTTCCCCCACCACCGCAACGACACACCCCCCCCCCACCCCTACATCCCATACTCTCTCCTCAAGGTAACCTCGGCTCAACTGCGCGTGACTACCCCCCCCTCCCTGCCTGCCAGCCTTCCTGCCGGCCTGCTTGCCAGCCTGGCCTGCCTGTTTGTCTGCTTGCCTCCACCCTCCCCTCTCTGCCAGCTTGTCTGCCAGCCTGCCTCCCTCCCTCTCTGCCTACCAGTCTCCTTCCCTCCCTCTCTGCCAGCCAGCCTCCCTCCCTCTCTGCCAGCCTCCCTCTCTCCCTCTCTCTCTCAGACAGAGATAAAGATCTAGGAGTTGATATCACACCAAACCTGTCTCCTGAAGCCCACATAAGAGAATAACGTCAGCGGCATATGCGAGGCTGGCTAACATCCGAACAGCGTTCAGGAACCTGTGTGTAAGGAATCATTCAGAATCTTGTACACCACATATGTAAGACCAATCCTGGAGTACGCGGCCCCAGCATGGAACCCATACCTTGTCAAGCACAAGACGAAGCTGGAAAAAGTCCAAAGGTATGCTACTAGACTAGTCCCAGAACTAGAGGCATGAGTTATGAGGAAGGCTGCGGGAAATGCAACTTACGACACTGGAAGACAGAAGAGTAAGGGGGGACATGATCACACCTACAAAATCCTCAGGGAAATCGACCGGGTAAACAAGGATGAACTAACTATTCAACACTGGAGGGATGCGAACAAGGGGACACAGGTGGAAGCTGAGTACCCAAATGAGCACAGAGACATTAGAAAGAACTTTTTCAGTGTCAGAGTAGTTAGTAAATGGAATGCACTAGGAAGTGATGTGGTGGAGGCTGACTCCATACACAGTTTCAAATGTAGATATGATAGAGCCCAGTAGGCTCAGGAATCTGTACACCTGTTGATTGACAGTTGAGAGGCAGGACCAAAGAGCCAAAGCTCAACCCCCACAAGCACAATTAGGTGAGTACACACACACACACACACACTCTCTCATAGGTCACGTGGTTCACCTCATCACCCATACATTCCTTCCTGCCTGCCTCCTTCCCAGCCTTCCTACCAGCCAGCCAGCCAGCCAGCCAGCCAGCCAGCCAGCCAGCCAGCCAGCCAGCCAACCAGCCAGCCAGCCAGCCAGCCAGCCAGCCAGCCAACCAGCCAGCCAGCCAGCCAGCCAGCCAGCCAGCCAGCCAGCCAGCCTGCTTGCCAGCCTGCTTGCCAGCCAGCCAGCCTGCCTGCCTGCCAGCTGGCCTTCCTGCCTGCCAGCCAGCCAGCCAGCCAGCCAGCCAGCCAGCCAGCCAGCCAGCCAGCCTGCTTGCCTGCCAGCCAGCCTGCCTGCCTGCCTGCCAGCCAGCCTGCCAGCCAGCCAGCCAGCCAGCCAGCCAGCCAGCCAGCCAGCCTGCCTGCCTGCCTGCCTGCCTGCCTGCCTGCCTGCCTGCCTGCCTGCCAGCCAGTCAGCCAGCCAGCCAGCCAGCCAGCCAGCCAGCCAGCCAGCCAGCCAGCCAGCCAGCCTGCTTGCCTGCCAGCCAGCCAGCCTGCTTGCCTGCCAGCCAGCCTGCCTGCCTGCCAGCCAGCCTGCCTGCCAGCCAGCCTGCCTGCCAGCCAGCCTGCCTGCCAGCCAGCCTGCCTGCCAGCCAGCCAGCCTGCCTGCCTGCCTGCCTGCCTGCCTGCCTGCCTGCCTGCCTGCCTGCCTGCCAGCCAGCCAGCCAGCCAGCCAGCCAGCCAAATATGCCAGCCAGCCTGCCTGCCTGCCAGCCAGCCAGCCTGCCTGCCTGCCTGCCAGCCAGCCAGCCTGCCTGCCAGCCAGCCAGCCTGCGTGCCAGTCAGCCTGCCTGCCAGTCAGCCTGCCTGCCTGCCTGCCTGCCTGCCTGCCTGCCTGCCTGCCTGCCTGCCTGCCTGCCTGCCTGCCAGCCAGCCAGCCAGCCTTTCCCTCCCTCCCTAATTCTCACTACTTAACCCTCCCTTCCTGCCTACTTCCTAACATCTTTCCCTCCCTCCCTTTCTGACTAATTCTCCCCCCTCTCTCACTGATTCTCCCCCCCCCCTCTCTCATACTGCCTCCCACCTAAGCTCCCCCATCCATCCACCCACCAGTCAGCCATCACAGATGCAATGAGTGCATTTGGAGCCAACATGGTGCACAGATGTTTCTTGAATGTGCAGATATGTAAAACAAAAGCACAGAATGAACATTCCAGCCTTATGACAATTCAAAATAATAGGAATAATAGGCCGTGAATCTGAGAAGTCACAGTGGGCAAACTGGACCATCTCGCACCCACGACCACAGGCCAGGGTGACGCTTGGCGGACCCCTTCCTATCCGAACTTTGTTCGTGTAGCATGACTCCCCAACCCCATTCATAAAACTTGAAGTTACGGATAACTAAAGTTTGGAAACCAAGTAGTGCTCTGTATAGACCTTCAAGTTCACCAGAACATCTGTCGTGCTGCGACACTTGCGGAAACTAAATTGAGAAGGGGAGAGGAGGTGATGGTGTTCCAGGAACCACATCAGACGAACGTTAACCATACGTTCAAAGAGTTTGCAGACACAACTTGTGAGGGCAATAGGGCCGAAGTCCTTGGGGGATAACCCGAGAGACCCTGGTTTGCGAACAGGGAGGACAACGGCATCGAGCAAGTCCTCAGGGACTGACGATGACTCACAGATCCGATTATATAGACTCAGTAAATAGTGAGACGTGCACGGAGGGAGATGGCGAAGCATCTCATAATGAATACCATTGGAGCCCGCCGACGTAGAACCGCAGAGGGCCAGGGCAGAACGAAGTTCAGAGAGAGAGAAGGGATCATTATAGGGAAGTCGAAGATGTGTGCAGAAATATAAAGGACGAGATTCAAGGACAGGTTTACGAAGAAGGAGAGATTGGGGAAGATGAAAACCAGAGCTAACAGAAGAAAAGTGGGAACCCAGTTCGATAGCGACCTGCAACGGGTCCGCCACAAGAGTACACCGGACGTGAAGGACTGGTGAGACATCGGGAACGAACTTACCCGCTATCTCGTGGATACGATTCCAGATCTGCGGCAGAGGAAGCAATACGAGGAAGCAATACGACTCTGTCTTCAGCGAGCCATTAAACGCACTAAAGATCGATAACCCAAATGAATTTTTCATGGATATGATACCAACATCAAATCATATATCAGACGTCACCCTATCCCCACTGGATTTTGAAGAAGCCATAAACAGTATGCCTATGCACTCCGCACCAGGCCCGGATTCTTGGAACTCCATATTTATCAAGAACTGTAAAAAACCACTATCGCAGGCCCTTCACATTCTGTGGAGACAAAGCCTAGATACTGGCGTTATTCCTGATATACTAAAAACAGCAGAGATAGCACCACTTCATAAAGGAGGAAATAAGGCAGAGGCAAAAAATTACAGACCGATAGCACTAACATCGCACATCATAAAAATTTTTGAGAGAGTGCTAAGAAGTAAGATCACAAAATACATGGAATCACAGCATCTCCATAACCCCGGACAACATGGTTTCAGAACAGGGCGCTCTTGCCTGTCGCAGTTGCTGGACCACTATGATATGGCATTAGATGCTATGGAAGACAAACAAAACGCTGATGTAATTTACACAGATTTCGCAAAAGCTTTTGATAAATGTGACCATGGTGTTATTGCCCATAAAATGCGCTCAAAAGGAATTACCGGAAAAGTAGGCAGATGGATCTACAATTTCCTGACCAACAGAACCCAATGTGTAATAGTCAACAAAATAAAATCCAACCCGTCAACCGTTAAGAGCTCAGTCCCCCAGGGTACTGTGCTTGCTCCAGTACTTTTTCTCATCCTCATATCGGACATAGACAAGAACACAACCTATAGCACTGTATCATCCTTTGCAGATGACACTAGGATCTTCATGAGAGTAGGCAACATAGAGGACACGGCGAACCTCCAGTCAGATGTAGATCAGGTCTTTCTATGGGCTACAGAAAATAATATGGTGTTTAACGAAGACAAGTTCCAGCTCATGCGCTATGGAAAAAATGAAAATATAAAAACGGAAACCACGTACAAAACTCAGGCAAATCATAACATAGAACGAAAAGGCAATGTAAAGGATCTGGGTGTACTCATGTCGGAAGACCTTACCTTTAAAGAACACAATAAAGTAGCCGTCACAACTGCAAGAAAAATGACAGGTTGGATAACAAGAACTTTTCACACTAGAGATGCTATACCGATGATGACACTTTTCAAAACGCTTGTGCTCTCTAGAGTGGAGTACTGCTGCACAATGACAGCCCCTTTCACTGCTGGTGAAATTGCTGACCTGGAGAGCGTGCAGAGATCCTTTACTGCTAGAATCCACTCGGTAAAACATCTAAACTATTGGGACCGACTAAAGAGCATAAATCTGTATTCCCTTGAGCGCAGGCGGGAGAGATACATAATAATTTACACGTGGAAAATATTAGAGGGGCTGGTCCCAAACCTGCACACAGAAATAACATCACATGAGACCAGAAGACATGGCAGGATGTGCAGAATACCCCCGTTGAAAAGCAGAGGTGCAACTGGTACTCTGAGAGAGAACTCTATCAACATCAGAGGCCCGAGACTGTTCAACACGCTTCCACTACACATAAGGGACATAACTGGCAAACCCCTCACAGTGTTCAAGAGAGAACTGGATAAGCACCTCCAAAGGATACCTGATCAACCAGGCTGTGACTCATACGTCAGGCTGCGAGCAGCCGCGTCCAACAGCCTGGTTGATCAGTCCAGCAACCAGGAGGCCTGGTCGATGACCGGGCCGCGGGGACGATAAGCCCCGGAAGCACCTCAAGGTATCAAGGTATCAAGGAGGAGTGTCAAACATGATGGTGGAGACATAAGACGCCCAACATTCATGTTTAGCCGTACGGATGGCCTTATGGGCCACCGCACTCGCCTTCCAAAATAAAAGAAAAGAATCTGCATTCCACCAGGGAACGCACTTCCGTGTTCCCCGAGAGGAAGAGCGAGGAATAGAGCGGAGGGTAGCTTCGAAAACAGTGTCATGAAAAAGGAGGAGAGAGCGAGGGAGAGGCAGAAGGGAGAGGTCAGAGAGAGCAACACTGAGGGTAAATAGGTTCCAGTCCGCTTTAGCAAACTGCCACCTAGGGAAGGAGAGAGGAGGATGAAAAGAGAAAAAGGTAACAAGGATGGGGAAATGGTCACTGCCATGGAGGTCATCAAGAACCTGCCATGTGAAATCCAAGTAAAAGGAAGACGAGCAAAGAGAAAGATAAAGACAGGAAAGGGTACGATTCCGAGAGTCCAAATGCGCGGGCTCACCAGAATTCAGAAGAGTCAGGGAAGAAGAGAGGAGAAATGGCTCAAGAAGGCGACCTCGGGTATTCGTCAGAACATCACCCCAAAGAGAATGACGACAATTGAAGTCACCCAGCAGGAGCACAGGCTCCGGCAAGGAGTCCAAGAGGTGTATCAGATCAGGAAGAGAAAGTGGGACACTCGGGGGGAGATAAATGGAACAAACTGTATACCATTTCCCCACAAAGATACGAGCAGCAGAACAATGGAGAGGCGAAGGAAAAAGTAAGGGGACAAAGGGAACATCAGAGCGAATCAAGAGAGCAGAAGAATTAGGAGCCCCAGCAATGGCTGGGGGGGGGGGAGGAGAAAGGAATAGCCACGAAAGTGACCAGGACGAGCACCAAGCAACGGCTCCTGGAGACAGACACAAAGGGGCGAAAACCGCGAAATCAGAAGTTGGAGTTCAAGGAAATTGGCGTAATAACCATGAACGTTCCATTGAAGAATAAACATCGACAAGAAGAGGAAGAACAGCAACAGAGAACAACAAAGAAACAAAGACAAAAAGGGGAACACAGCACATTAAAAAAGCGCAGGATCATTGTCAGGGTCAGCGAAGTCAGGGTTAGGGGGCATGGGTAAACTGAGTAAGGAAGGAGGAAAAGTATCTAGAGGACCGACCAGGGGCGGACGAGTTGGGTCCAGAGGAGGAAGTGGGAGGGATAACCAAGGGTCAAGGACAGCAGCAGGAGGGGCAGAAACCAGGGGATGCACCTCAGCAAGGGCACCAACCGAGAGGGAAGCGGGGGCAAAAGAGACCTCCATAGCAAGAACAGGGGGTGTAATCACCGAAACAGGAGGGGACGGAGCGAGAGAGTCAGAAAGTAGGGAGCGAGGAAGAATGTGAAGCCTTTTTACCCGCCAGGGAGGAGGAAAGAGAGGAGCCAAGCTTTCGCTTCTGACTCAAAAAGACAGGTGTCCCAGCAGCAATGTACTGGGCAACAGATTCGAGCGTCTCAATAGGAGAAGAAGAATGAGAGCGAACAATATGATCTTCGGGAGAGCGATGGACATCAGCCCATACATATAGGCGGCGTGGAGAGCCAAGAGACGGAGGAGAATGATGGGAAGGAGGATCAGAAGGAGAGGATAAAGAAGACACAGGAGACATGACAGACTGGGTAGAAAGAAGGGGAACCTTCCGGGACAGAACGAAAAGGAACAGGGAGAAGGTGGTGGGCGTGTCCGGGTCTAAGGCCTGGAAACGGTTGTGAGACTGAGGAAGGTGGGAAGGACGAGGAGAGGAAGAGCACAACACGCGAGCATGAGACGCCAGTGAAAGGGAAGGAGGCACCTCGCCTCCCCCAGGACTCTGTACCGGGCAACGGATTCCAGCGTCTCAACAGGAGAAGCTGAATGAGAGCATACACGATGGCCGTTGGGAGAGTGATGGACATCAGCCCATAGTGACAGGCGGCATGGAGAGCCAATAGACAGAGGAGAAGGATGGGAAGGAGGATCAGAGGGAGACGAGGAAGAAGAAACAAGAGACATAAAAGACCAGGTAGAAAGAAGGGGAACCCCAGACAGAGGACCAGGAGGGGGACCCTTCGGGACAGAACTCAAAGGAACAGAGGAGGGAGCAGTGGGCGTGTCAGGGTCCAAGGCCCGGAAACGGTTTTGAGTCTGAGAAAAGTGGTAAGGACGAGGAGAGGAAGAGCGCAACACTTGAGCATAAGAGACGTTAGCATAAGGCGGGAGACGGCGAACTTGCCGCATCACCTCAGGAAAAGACAAATGCTCCCGGTGCTTCAAGTTGAGGACGTCTGCCTCAAGCTTGTAATGGATACAGGCACGGGAGAAGGTAGGGTGGGCCTCACCGCAATTGAGGCAGCGAACCTGGGAAAAAGGTCACTCCGACTTAGAGTGACCTTCGCCCCCACACAAAGGACAGAGACAGTACTGGAGCAGCAGAGGACTCCATGCCCAAACCTCCAGCATCTATTACAGAGCCGAGGAGAGGGAATATACTCCTGGACAGAGCACCTGGCACCAGCAAGAATGACAGAGGGTGGAAGGGTCCTACCATCAAAGGTAATCTTCACAACCTGAAGGGGCTGACGGCGACGACCACGAGGGGGACGAGTAAACGTGTCTACCTGGAGGACAGAATGGCCTTGGGCATCAAGGATATGCTGAATATCATCGTGGCAGTCCTGAAGATTCCGAACACCAGTTGCAACATGGGGCGGGAGGAGAATAGTACCAACACTGGCATTCAACCGAGCGTTCTTTGAGACCCGAACAGGGGTCTCGCCAAGGCAGGATAAGGCAGCCAAGCGGGAGGCTGCATCCTGAGAAGGAGCAGCAAGGACACGTGTACCGAAATGGGTGGGATTGAAGGTAACAGAGGCATCTACAGAATCAACAAGATGCCTTTGGAGGGAGAAATTGTCAGGTGTAGAATCAAGAGGGAGGAGATCAAAGTATTTGGCCCACAAAGCGGGACCAAACAAGGCTTGATATGCATCAGTACGGGAAGGAATCGAGCGAGTGTGGCCATGGCGCGATTGGCATTGAGAACCCCCAGAGAGAGAAGGGTTAAAAGGTGCAGTAGTCACAAGAAGAGACTGAGCCGTGACAGGGGCGAGGTGGTCACCACTGGGGGCTTGTGGCTCAACCCAACCACAAAGGAGGGAGGGGAGCCAAGGGGAGTAGTCAGGAGGGTCAAAGGAGGAGCAAGGTCGGGCCTAACGCAGCGGGGGCTACAGAGCCTGGTCTTCTAATACAGTCCGACTCGGGGACTTGGTCGCCTACCCCACGAGCCTGAGAGGGTACAAGAGGAACATTCAAAGACATAAATACGAAAAGAAACACTTTTATTCACGAATGTGTCCCCACACCCACCATGGAGCCACAATTAGAGGCAGGACACCCAACAAGAAGCTATTGTCGATTATGCCGGGGCCCCCTAGGGGTGCGTCGTGAGTATACGCCCCACAAACGCCACCGTAAGAACCGTCAGTCCGTTGACATCGGGTTCAGTGACGAAAGGGGGATTGACAATAAAAAGATTCCCCTCGCTCGAGATGTTGGGTACTATAGTTTTACGGGTGCAAGAGTATGCCTCCTCAAACACCCGGGCGTCAAAACAAAAGAAGGCCAAAAGAATATCAAAACAGGCACAAGGTCAGCAGGAAATGACAACGAGAAAGGAGAAGAGGGGGGGGGGGGAGAAAAACGAAACAAAAGGAAAAGGAAAAAGCATCCAGCAAAATTTGTGAGGACAGCAGCAGGAGCACAAGGCTACAAAAGGACAGGGGACCACCCCAAGGAGCATCACATTCTGGCAGCTGCCCACCAAGCCCCCTCATGGCAGCAACAAGCTGGACAGGGAGAGGTGAAATATGGAAGGTTGTGATATAATGGCCTGCATTGTACTGTCTGGCATTTGGTTGGTAACGAGTGTTGGTTGTTGTGCATTCTGCCTTACAGTGGCCTGGTTTGCCACAGTTTAAGATTTCTGGCATTTGTGGGCATGGAGGATACTGAGGAGAGTTAGTCCTGGAGGATGACCATGAGCCATATGAGGGTGAAGGAGACCTTGCATGAGTCTGAACGTTACTAGGGAAAGAACGCATGACAACGTTCATAGGGTTATGGGGACTGTTTGCACTGAAAACGGCAGAGTGCTAGGCAGAGTCCCATTTCTTTAGCCTCTCAGTGGAATCTACCATCTCATCCATTAATTCCCAAATAGTGTTGATTAGACCAAAGCTCTTAGCTTCTATGTCTTTCAGTATCAGCATGGGGACATGATGCTGCACGGCACCAAACATCAGTAAGTAATTATCAATAGAAGGCACCAAACCGGGAAGGCTATGTAGCACCATCAAATGTGCGGAATAATCAGAGGGCGCTAAATATCACCAAGGATGCCAATACGAGAACAAAAACGCATAAGGCGAACGATATCAAAAGTATCCGAGTCACCAAAAATTCTATTGAGGGACAGGTGACCGCGAGGGGCAGTCGGAAAGCAAGACACGCTCGTCCTGGAAGTCAGGACATTCAAGAAGGACATGCACGACCGTAAGAGGGACAATGCAATTAGGACAATAAGGAGCAGGGCGGCGCTCCATCAAGTGACCATGGGTTAAGCGAGTATGGCCAATACGCAACCTCGCCAGAGCTGTTTCCCATCGCCGGTTACGGTGATAGGAGGACGGCCACGAGGAAACACAACATTTAAGAGTACGGAGTTTGTTACCAGTAACAGACGACCAAGAAGCCTGCCAACGAGTAAGGATGGAGGAATGGATAACCGGGTAAAAGTCGGAATATGGAATACCTTTACGAGAGATGGGACAAGAGCGGACAGCTTCCTTGGCGGCAGCATCCGCACGCTCATTTAAAGACACACCAATATGGCTGGGAACCCACAAAAACTCAACCGACTTAAACTTACTGTGAACAAGAAACAGCCAATGCTGGATCTCGACAACTACTGGATGAACCGGATTAAAGGACCCGAGAGCCATGAGGGCACTACGAGAGTCAACAACAACCACAAAGGAAGACTGACAACGAGAAAGCAGGAGACGAAGAGCATAGAGAATAGCATAAAGCTCCGCTGTAAAGATGCTAGTCTCCGGAGGTAAGCGACACATATAAGTGCGATCAGGAAAAACAACAGAGTAGCCAACACCGTCCGCAGACTTAGACCCATCGGTGAAGACAGAAACGGAGCGGGAGTGAGAAGAAAAGTGCTCAAGGAAAAGGCGTTTTAGAACCGTAGGAGGGTAAAAGCTTTAGTGACGCGGGTCAAGGATGTACAAAACTGCGGAAGGGGGACTCTCCACGGGGGCAAAGAAGGAACAACACGAGGAGAAACATTAGAAACACGAACGGAAAGAGAATCCTGTAAGCGAGATAACCGGACAGAAAGAGGGAGGTGGTGAAGAGGAACAGGAACCGCAGGAGGGGTAAAAGTTAAAGCAGACAGAGGAAGGATGTTGTAAGGACCGCGCAAGATAGCGAAGACAGTAGCGATCACGGCGGTCCTGGAGAGACAGGAAGCCAGTGTCAACATACAAGCTAAGGACGGGAGTCGAACGAAAGGCACCAGAACTGAGGCGCAGCCCAGTATGGTGCAAAGCATCAAGACGGCGAAGAGCAGAAGGAGAAGCAGACGAGTAAGCAGGGCAACCATAATCGAGCTTAGACAGGACGAGAGAGGAATGTAAAGCAAGGAGAGTGCGCCCCAAGAAGTATGGGACAATACCCGAAGGAGGGTAAGGGCCTTAGAGCACTCAACACGGAGGTAAGAGATATGGGGAGACCAAGACAAACGAGTGTCAAGGAATAACCCCAAAAGCTTCGCGGAATCTTTGTACTCAAGGGGATGACCATAAAGTGACAAAGAGGGACGAAGAACGACCCGTTTCCGAGTAAAAGACATGGCACAAGTCTTAGAAGTAGAGAACTTGAAGCCATGATCGGTGGCCCAAGACGACACGGCATCAATCGCAAGTTGAAGCCGGCGCTGAAGGAGAGGCGAATCATCACCCTGACAGCAAAGGGTAAGATCATCGACATAGAGAGCGGAGAAGACACCTGAAGGAAGAGAGGAAAGAAGACCATTGAGGGCAACCAGAAAAAGAGTAGTGCTCAGAACACTACCCTGGGGCACACCTTCGTATTGCTGAAAAGAGGCAGAGAGAGCGGTACCAAGGCACACCGAAAGGAACGACGAGAGAGGAAGCTGCGGAGAAAGAGAGGGAGATGACCACGAAAGCCAAAAGAATGAAGCTGGGATAGAATATGATATCGCCAAGTGGTGTCGTAAGCCTTTTCCAGGTCAAAAAGGACGGCAACAACGGAGGTCCTCGCAGCAAAAGCAGTACGAATATAGACCTCCAAGTTCACCAGGACATCTGTCGTGCTGCGGCACTTGCGGAAACAAATTGAGAAGGGGAGAGGAGGTGATGGTGTTCCAGGAACCACATCAGACGAACGTTAACCATACGTTCAAAGAGTTTGCAGACACAACTTGTGAGGGCAATAGGGCGAAAGTCCTTAGGGGAAGTTCCCAGAGACCCTGGTTTAGTAACTACTGAGACATGCACGGAGGAGATGGCGAAGCATCTCATAATGAATACCATCGGAGCCCGCCGCCATAGAACCGCAGATGGCCAGGGCAGAACGAAGTTCAGAGAGAGAGAAGGGATCGTTATAGGAAGTCGAAGACGAGTGCAGAAATCTAAAGGACGAGACTCAAGGACAGGTTTACGAAGAAGGAAAGATTGGGGAAGATGAAGACCAGAGCTAACAGAAGAAAAGTGGGAACCCAGTTCGGTAGCGACCTGCAACGGGTCCGCCACAAGAGTACCACGAGGTGAAGGACCGGTGAAACATCGGAACGAACTTACCCGCTATCTTGGGGATACGCTTCCAGATCTGTGGCAGCGGAGTTTCGGACGTAAGCGTGGAGACATAAGATGCCCAACATTCACGTTTAGCTGTACGGATGGCCCTACGGGCCACCGCACTCGCTTTCCGAAAGAAAAGAAAAGAATCGGCGTCTGCCGACGGCGGTGCCTCTTCCAGGCTGCACGCTTACAGAGGACAGCCCGAGCACAGTCTGCATTCCACCAGGGAACGCACTTCCGTGGACCCGAGAGGAAGAGCGAGGAATAGAGCGGAGGGCAGCGTCGAAGACAGTGTCATGAAAAAGGAGGAGAGGCAGAAGGGAGAGGTCAGAGAGAGCAGCACTGAAGGTAAATAGGTTCCAGTCCGCTTTAGCAAACTGCCACCTAGGGAAGGAGAGGGAAGGGCGAAAAGAGAAAAAGGAAACAAGGATGGGGAAATGGTCACTGCCATGGAGGTCATCAAGAACCTGCCACGTGAAATCTAAGTAAAAGAAGAAGAGCAAGAGAAAGATCAAGACAGGAAAGGGTGCAAGTCCGAGAGTCCAAATGAGTGGGCTCACCAGAATTCAGAAGAGACAGGGAAGAAGAGAGGATAAACGGCTCAAGAAGGCGACCTCGGGTATTCGTCAGAACATCACCCAAAGAGAATGACGACAATTGAAATCACCCAGCAGGAGCACAGGCTCCGGCAAGGAGTCCAGGAGGTGTTTCAGATCAGGAAGAGAAAGCGGGACACTCGGGGGAGATAAATGGAACAAACTGTGTACCATTTCCCCCAAAGATACGAGCAGCAGAACAATGGAGAGGCGAAGGAAAAAGTAAGGGGACAAAGGGAACATCAGAGCAAATCAAGAGAGCAGAAGAATTAGGAGCCCCAGCAATGGCTGGGGGGGGGGGGAGGAGAGAAAGGAATCGCCACGAAAACGACCAGGACGAGCACCAAGCATCGGCTCCTGGAGACAGACACAAAGGGGCGAAAAACGCGAAATCAGAAGTTGGAGTTCGAGGAAATTGGCGTAATAACCTCGAACGTTCCATTGAAGAATAGACATCGACGAGAAGAGAAGGGGACAACAACAGAGAACAAGGGAAGAACAAAGGCGAAAGAGCAACATAGCAT
>WNGS01109172.1:44007-54118 GCA_020271785.1 Procambarus virginalis | reverse complement strand
GATCACAGTACATATATTGACGTAATTAGATGGTAGACTTTGGTCCTATTGAATTTGGACAAATAGGAAAAGGGTCTTGTATTTATGTTGCTAATAAATCCTAACCTAATCACCCTAGGCCTAATAGATGCTACCCCCCGAGGCCTCATCTAGTATATATATGTTCATAGGCCTAGGAATATTTAAGTTTGGTTTTAGCTTTAATTTTTCCTGGACTCTATAAAGTGAATTGTACCAAACTTTACTCCGTTACGTCAATGTACTGCGATGGTGTGCTTAGTTACAACATTCACTATCACTTAGTTACAACATTCACTATCACTTAGTTACAACATTCACTATCACTTAGTTACAACATTCACTATCACTTAGTTACAACATTCACTATCACTTAGTTACAACATTCACTATCACTTAGTTACAACATTCACTATCACTTAGTTACAACATTCACTATCACTTAGTTACAACATTCACTATCCCTTAGTTACAACATTCACTATCACGTAAGTTACAACATTCACTATCACTTAGTTACAACATTCACTATCACATAGTTACAACATTCACTATCACTAAGTTACAACATTCACTATCACTTAAGTTACAACATTCACTATCCCTTAGTTACAACATTCACTATCACTTAGTTACAACATTCACTATCACTTAGTTACAACATTCACTATCACTTAGTTACAACATTCACTATCACTTAGTTACAACATTCACTATCACTTAGTTACAACATTCACTATCACTTAGTTACAACATTCACTATCACTTAGTTACAACATTCACTATCACTTAGTTACAACATTCACTATCACATAGTTACAACATTCACTATCACTTAGTTACAACATTCACTATCACTTAAGTTACAACATTCACTATCACTTAAGTTACAACATTCACTATCCCTTAGTTACAACATTCACTATCACTTAGTTACAACATTCACTATCACTTAGTTACAACATTCACTATCACTTAGTTACAACATTCACTATCACTTAGTTACAACATTCACTATCACTTAGTTACAACATTCACTATCACTTAGTTACAACATTCACTATCACTTAGTTACAACATTCACTATCACATAGTTACAACATTCACTATCACTTAGTTACAACATTCACTATCACTTAGTTACAACATTCACTATCACTTAGTTACAACATTCACTATCCCTTAGTTACAACATTCACAATCCCTTAGTTACAACATTCACTATCACTTAGTTACAACATTCACTATCACTTAGTTACAACATTCACTATCACTTAGTTACAACATTCACTATCACTTAGTTACAACATTCACTATCCTTAGTTACAACATTCACTATCACGTAAGTTACAACATTCACTATCACTTAGTTACAACATTCACTATCACTTAAGTTACAACATTCACTATCACTTAGTTACAACATTCACTATCACTTAGTTACAACATTCACTATCACTTAGTTACAACATTCACTATCACTTAGTTACAACATTCACTATCACTTAGTTACAACATTCACTATCACTTAGTTACAACATTCACTATCACTTAGTTACAACATTCACTATCACTTAGTTACAACATTCACTATCACTTAGTTACAACATTCACTATCAGTTACAACATTCACTATCCCTTAGTTACAACATTCACTATCACGTAAGTTACAACATTCACTATCACTTAGTTACAACATTCACTATCACTTAGTTACAACATTCACTATCACTTAGTTACAACATTCACTATCACTTAGTTACAACATTCACTATCACTTGTTACAACATTCACTATCACTTAGTTACAACATTCACTATCACTTAGTTACAACATTCACTATCCCTTAGTTACAACATTCACTATCACTTAGTTACAACATTCACTATCACTTAAGTTACAACATTCACTATCACTTAAGTTACAACATTCACTATCACTTAGTTACAACATTCACTATCACTTAAGTTACAACATTCACTATCACTTAGTTACAACATTCACTATCACTTAAGTTACAACATTCACTATCACTTAAGTTACAACATTCACTTCACTTAAGTTACAACATTCACTATCACGTAAGTTACAACATTCACTATCACTTAGTTACAACATTCACTATCACTTAAGTTACAACATTCACTATCACTTAGTTACAACATTCACTATCACTTAAGTTACAACATTCACTTCACTTAGTTACAACATTCACTATCACGTAAGTTACAACATTCACTATCACTTAGTTACAACATTCACTATCACTTAAGTTACAACATTCACTATCACTTAGTTACAACATTCACTATCACTTAGTTACAACATTCACTATCACTTAGTTACAACATTCACTATCACTTAGTTACAACATTCACAATCCCTTAGTTACAACATTCACTATCCAAACAAAAGAACGGGTCGAATCATCGCAATAAAACAAATAAAGAGGTTTAAACTCAGCTCTCGTAATCACTGAAAATTCAGACGTGTTTATTTTTTATTTTATTTTATTTTATTTATATTTTATCCCCTTAAACTCTCTGTAATCAGCCACGTTGAATTCTTACTTTAAATATTAAACAAATACACACACACACACACACACACACACACACACACACACACACACACACACACACACACACACACACACACACAGGATTACGAGCAGGATTCGTAATTCTGTGGCGCGGGTTCGATTCCCGCACCCGGCAGAAACAAATGGGCAAAGTTTCTTTCACCCTGAATGCCCCTGTTACCTAGCAGTAAATAGGTACCTGGGAGTTAGTCAGCTGTCACGGGCTGCTTCCTGGTGTGTGTGTGTGTGTGTGTGTGTGTGTGTGTGTGTGTGTGTGTGTGTGTGTGTGTGTGTGTGTGTGTGTGTGTGTGTGAAAAAAAAAAAAGTAGTTAGTGTAGTTAGTAAACAGTTGATTGACAGTTGAGAGGCGGGCCGAAAGAGCAAAGCTCAACCCCCGTAAAATACAACTAAGTGAATACACACACACACACACACACACACACACACACACACACACACACACACACACACACACACACACACACACACACACATACCAGGGGTCTGGTAGCTGACTGGATACTGCGCAGAACTCGTAATCCTGTGGCCCGGGTTCGATTCCCGGACCAAGCATAAATAAATGGGCAAATTTTCTTTCACCCTGATGGCCCTGTTACCTAGCAGTAAATAGGTACCTGAGAGTTAAACAGCTGCTACGGAGCTGCTTCCTGGTGTGTGTGTGTGTGTGTGTGTGTGTGTGTGTGTGTGTGTGTGTGTGTGTGTGTGTGTGTGTGTGTGTGTGAATGTACTCACCTAGTTGTCCTTGCGGGGGTTGAGCTCTGGCTCTTTGGTCCCGCCTCTCAACCGTCAATCAACAGGTGTACAGTTTCCTGAGCCTAATGGGCTCTATCATATCTACACTTGAAACTGTGTATGGAGTCAGCCTCCACCACATCACTTCCTAATGCATTCCATTTGTCAACCACTCTGACACTAAAAAAGGTCTTTCTAATATCTCTGTGGCTCATTTGGGCACTCAGTTTCCACCTGTGTCCCCTAGTGCGTGTGCCCCTTGTGTTAAACAGCCTGTCTTTATCAACCCTGTCGATTCCCCTGAGAATCTTGAATGTGGTGATCATGTCCCCCCTAGCTCTTCTGTCTTCCAACGAAGTGAGGTTTAATTCCTGCAGTCGCTCCTCGTAGCTCATACCTCTCAGCTCGGGTACTAGTCTGGTGGCAAACCTTTGAACCTTTTTCCAGTTTAGTCTTATGCTTGACTAGATAGGGACTCCATGCTGGAGCCGCATACTCCAGGATTGGTCTGACATATGTGGTATATAATGTTCTGAAAGATTCCTTACACAAGTTTCTAATGGCCGTTCTTATGTTAGCCAACCTGGCATATGCTGCTGATGTTATCCTCTTGATATGAGCTTCAGGGGACAGGTCTGGCGTGATATCAACCCCCAGGTCTTTCTCTCTCTCTGACTCTTGAAGTATGTCATCTCCCAAATGGTACCTTGTATCTGGTCTCCTGCTTCCTACCCCTATCTTCATTACATTACATTTGCTTGGGTTAAACTCTAACAGCCATTTGTTCGACCATTCCTGCAGCTTGTCCAGGTCTTCTTGAAGTCTCAAGCTGTCCTCCTCTGTCTTAATCCTTCTCATAATTTTGGCGTCGTCAGCAAACATTGAGAGGAATGAGTCTATACCCTCTGGGAGATCATTTACGTATATCAGAAACAGGATAGGTCCAAGTACAGAGCCCTGTGGGACTCCACTGGTGACTTCACGCCAGTCTGAGGTCTCACCCCTCACTGTAACTCTCTGCTTCCTATTGCTTAGGTACTCCCTTATCCACTGGAGCGCCCTACCTGTTACTCCTGCCTGTTTCTCCAGCTTATGCATCAACCTTTTATGGGGTACTGTGTCAAAGGCTTTCCGACAGTCCAAAAAAATGCGTGTGTGTGTGTGTGTGTGTGTGTGTGTGTGTGTGTGTGTGTGTGTGTGTGTGTGTGTGTGTGTGTGTGTGTGTGTGTGTACTCACCTAGTTGTGTTCGCGGGGGTTGAGCTCTGGCTCTTTGGTCCCGCCTCTCAACCGTCAATCAACAGGTGTACAGATTCCTGAGCCTATTGGGCTCTATCATATCTACACTTGAAACTGTGTATGGAGTCAGCCTCCACCACATCACTTCCTAATGCATTCCATTTGTCAACAACACTCTGACACTAAAAAAGTTCTTTCTAATATCTCTGTGGCTCATTTGGGTACTCAGTTTCCACCTGTGTCCCCTTGTTCGCTTACCACCGGTGTTAAAAAATCCATCCTTGTCCACCCAGTCAATGCGTGAATACACTCTGGCTGCCTGTCCCCTGATACACTGAATTATTATTATTATTAAATTCATACATGAGTCCAGCTCCCTCCGTCACACTGCATACGTTTTCAAGTGATGAAAATTCCTGTGCAGTGAGTACAAGTGTACACGAGTGAGTACAAGTGTACACGAGTGAGTACAAGTGTACACGAGTGAGTACAAGTGTACACGAGTGAGTACAAGTGTACACGAGTGAGTACAAGTGTACACGAGTGAGTACAAGTGTACACGAGTGAGTACAAGTGTACACGAGTGAGTACAAGTGTACACGAGTGAGTACAAGTGTACACGAGTGAGTACAAGTGTACACGAGTGAGTACAAGTTTACACGAGTGTGTACAAGTGTACACGAGTACAAGTGTACACGAGTGTGTACAAGTGTACACGAGTGAGTACAAGTGTACACGAGTGAGTACAAGTGTACACGAGTGAGTACAAGCGTACACGAGTGAGTACAAGTGGATAATTGAGTGATAAACTTGTGTTGCTTCCTTTAACATTCAATATCCTTTCATCCACATATTCCTTCAAGCCATCCTCTTTCAAGTTTATCACAGGACGAAGAGGAGGTGGACGAAAAGAAAAAAAAAGGAAAATGAAGAGGGGAACCGAGAAATAGAAAGAGAATGAGCCACGAACGAGTAACCAAAGGTGAAGTAGAGGTGATTACGATTATTGGGCCAGGCAGATAGGGGGAGAGTGATGAAAGAGGAATCAGATGAACAGTGATGAGAGGCAAAGACAGAAGGGTAAAATGTGAAGAACCAAGACCAGCTGCAGGGAGGGAGGGAGTGTGAGTGTTCTCTATAGAGGTTAACACAGTAAATGACACATACACTCACACACACACACTTTAAGACCCCCATGAGTGTCTCCAGACCTCGTGAGTGTCTCCAGTAAAATGGCAGATGGTACACCACAGTGCTGACATAATGCTGAGGGGAGATGGTGAGGGTAGATGTTGAGGGGGAGATAGTGAGGGGAGATGGTGATAATGATAGCCTCGGTGCTGGCCACACTCGTGGTAGGCACTATAACGAGACCTTCCCCTCGTGCCTTCACGGGTAGATAAGGTGTTTCAAGTGATCACTATAACGAGGCTCCTCCCTTCCCGCCGTTCACTCACATGGGAGAACAGTCTTCTAAGGCCAGATATGTTCACTGTTCAAAGGGAAGGAGTTAAAACACTGAGAGATAAGAAGGAGCTAGTGACACACACACACACACACACACACACACACACACACACACACACACACACACACACACACACACACACACACACACACACACAGGTGAGAAGGTGGTGGAGGCCAAGACCGTCAGTAGTTTCAAAGCGTTATTTGACAAAGAGTGCTGGGAAGACGGGACACCACGAGCGTAGCTCTCATCCTGTAACTACACTTAGGTAATTACACACACAGAGAGACACAGAGTACCCAAGGATCGGTGCTGGGACCAGTTCTGTTTCTAATATATGTTAATGACATGTTTACAGTAGAATCCTACATGTCGATGTTCGCAGATGACGTAAAGTTGATGAGAAGAGCTGTGACAGATGAGGATTGTAGGATCCTCCAAGAGGACCTGAACAGGTTACAGAGATGGGTCAGATAAATGACTACTGGAGTTAAACACGAGCAAATGTAAAGTTATGGAAATGGGACTAGGTGACAGGAAGCCAAAGGGACAGTACACAATGAAGGGGAATTACCTACCTGTGACGACGCGCGAAAGAGACCTGGGTGTGGACGTAACACCTAATCTATCTCCTGAGGCACATATAAATAGGATAACGATAGCAGTGTACTCTACACTGGCAAAAGTTAGAACATCATTCAGAAACCTATGTAAGGAGGCATTTAGGGCGCTTTACACTGCCTACGTGAGGCCAGTCTTAGAGTATGCCGCCTCATCATAGTCCCCATCTGAAGAAGCATATAAGGAAACTGGAAAACGTTCAGAATTTGCAACGAGACTCGTCCCAGAGTTACGAGTGATGGGATATGAAGAGCGCCTGAAGAAACTGAGCCTTACGACACTAGAAAAAAGGGATAGATGGGATATAATAGGAACGTATAAAATATTCAGGGGAATTGACAGAGTGGAAATAGACGAAATGTTCATACGGAATAGTAACAGAGTGAGGGGACATGAGTGAAAGCTGGAAACTCAGATGAGTCACAGAGATGTTAGGAAGTTTTATTTTATCGTGATAGTAGTGGAAAAATGGAATGCACTTAAGGAGCAGGTTGTGGAAGCAAATTATATTCATAATTTTAAAACTAGATATGATAAGGAAATGGGACCGGAGTCATTGCTGTAAACAACCGATGCTCGAAAGGCGGGATTCAAGAGTCAATGCTCGATCCTGCAGACACAAATAGGTGAGTACAGAGATAGCATTAGTTACCATATTCCATTAATAGCGTGGAATTACACCCAGGTCATAGGAATGATGTGGGAAGGTGTTGTTAGTGTAACGTATTATTAGAAAATACGGAAATAACAATCTCTCGGGAGTTTTAGCGTTGGTTTGGAATATTTGTTCACATTTCAAGGAGCTGCAAGCAGCAGATGACAAGAGGAGAAAGTCAGAAAAGTTAGGAGTGGAATTAAATTCAATTCTTGCTGGCAGGTCCTCAGAGTTAGTGCAGTAATGCAATGGAGGTCAGGAGCGGCGCCAGACTCTTCCTGTTGCAAAGTACGTAAAATGTTGCTCTCGTGCAATTGTTTTAAACTCTGTTAAAGGGACACTTAAATACAGCGAGGCCAGCCTGATTTTTGCAACGAGAGAGAAAGCAAATAGAGAGGTGAGGGTGGGGAGATTGGGGGTAGGGAGGTTGGGGGTGGAGAGGTGGGCATGCGGAGGTGGGGGTAGGGAGGTTGGGGGTAGGGAGGTAGGAGGTGGAGAGGTGGGCATGGGGAGGTTGGGGGTGGATGATATAACTATCATCCATAACCCTCACCCTCGAGTTAACTATATCAGCACTAATGAAGACTCAAGAAACTGACCAAGATATTGAGACCAATATGGCCGACTGACCCTAAAATTTCACAACATATAATTTAGAAGCACACAGTCCATCTTCTCACACCCAGACTCACCAAAGGCCTCAGAGTATAATTTATTCAGAGATGAGTGACGCTGCTCAATAAACTCGCCCCTCGGGGCAAAATTAAAAATATAAATTAGAGGAGGGGAAAGTGGAGGTGGCGGGGCATGGTTGTCAGTCAAGGTCCTCTGCCGGCCTGGTCAAGGCCTTCTGCCGGCCGGGTCAAGGCCCCCTACCGGTCTGGTCAAGGCCCTCTGCCAGCCGGGTCAAGGCCTGGACAGCCCTGATTAGTATCCGGCCACTAAGCCGAATCCTCAGTGGTGGAGCGAGGAGCCTCTGCCTCTCCGTCAATGTGCAATTGCTTGCCTAATGGAGGGAAACCAGGAGCTAAGTCCCGCCTACCGGAGATAGCCCCCGCCTACCTTACTATCGGACGAGACAAGACGGCGCCTTTGACGGGAAGAACACAGCAGCCACCGTCTAAAAGGTTCACCTTAGCTGAGGACAAGGTCACGAGACACCACCTGACCTTGCTCACCCTCTGAACCTCACTGTCTCTCAGGTGTGACTTTGCTATTGTCAACACCGACACACTAGCGACACAAAGTGACACTACTTGCATCAGTACATCAAACATTTGAGGCGTTAAGAGGACTGAACCAGTCCCACACCAGCGTGTGGCAGTGACGACGAGGACTGAGACTTTGAAGGAAATGAAACATTGTAACGAGAAAGGAAAGAGACCAACAAAGGAACGAGAATAATCACAAGAAGCGGGGCAAAAAGAAAATGGGAAGCAATAAAAGGACGCGAGAATGGGGAAGCGATAATTAGAGAGAGATGAAGAGAGGTCTCCCAGGGCGCAGAATTATCTCCTTGTTCCGCACACACACCATCTCAAGAGATCCTTGTGGCACTGTGGCGAAGGGTGAGGAGAAGCACCGTGGTACCTGATCAACCAGGCTGTGATTCATACGTCAGGCTGCGAGCAGCCGCGTCCAACAGCCTGGTTGACCAGTCCAGCAACGAGGAGGCCTGGTCGACGACCGGGCCGCGGGGTCTCTGAGCCCCGAAATCACCTCAAGGTAAGGTGGTGGAGGGTGAGAGAGGAGGGAGGGAGGAAGGGAGGGGGTCCAACTAAGAACAGGTGCCAGCCACCTTCAAGAGGAAGAGGTAGTAATGGAGAGGTTACTTTTACCACTAAGGGAGGCACCACAGGAGAGAAAAATACATTAGCGACCTCATTTTGAAGTCGTGGTGAGGGGAGAGCCCCAGACGGTGACCCCTTCCAGGGTACACACTGTACCGTGCCCCCACAACTGTACCGCCTGGACCAGCTCTGTACCACACACATTTACACGCTGTAAATACGAAAATGACCAATAACGTCACTCCATGACGATCTATATAAAAAATATACGAAAATATTGGCAGATGTTCTTTAATGTAGGTTTGTGAGCCCAGGTAATAATAATTAGCAACAGATATCAGCCAGTGAGCGTTGAAATTGGCAAATCTTGTCGCGGAAATGATCGGTCATGATTAATAAGGATCTTATGACACACAAAAAATCGACGTATAAATCCAATAAGATATTGGGATTTATTGCTAGCAGCGTTAGCAACACGCCAACCAACTGTATTCTGGTTACAGTTAGCATCGGGAAAGACCTGGGTAAATACTGGGGGAATTAGGGTTTCTGATTTATGGGACAAACTACCGGGTAACACAACAGACGGGGGTTGGTGGAGTGTTTCAGGCGTAGGTTTAGACACATATGTGAATGAGAATATGTGGATAAAAATATAAAAATTAGCTACCTGCTTGATGGGGTTCTGGGAGATTCTACTCCCCAAGCCCGGCCCGAGGCCAGACTTGACCTGTGAGAGTTTGGTCCACCAGGCTGTTGCTTGGAGCGGCCCGCAGGCCCACATACCCCACAGCCCGGTTGGTCCGGCCATCCTTGGAGAAAATTATCTAGTTTTCTCTTGAAGATGTCCACGGTTGTTCCGGCAATATTTCTTATAGTCGCTGGAGGACGTTGAACAACCGTGGACCTCTGATGTTTATACAGTGTTCTCTGATTGTGTCTATGGCACCTCTGCTCTTCACTGGTTCTATTCTGCATTTTCTTC
>WNGS01109172.1:0-10160 GCA_020271785.1 Procambarus virginalis | reverse complement strand
CCTGGACTCTATAAAGTGAATTGTACCAAACTTTACTCCGTTACGTCAATGTACTGCGATGGTGTGGTTAGTTACAACATTCACTATCACTTAGTTACAACATTCACTATCACTTAGTTACAACATTCACTATCACTTAGTTACAACATTCACTATCACTTAAGTTACAACATTCACTATCACTTAGTTACAACATTCACTATCACTTAGTTACAACATTCACTATCACTTAGTTACAACATTCACTATCACTTAGTTACAACATTCACTATCACTTAGTTACAACATTCACTATCACTTAAGTTACAACATTCACTATCCCTTAGTTACAACATTCACTATCACTTAGTTACAACATTCACTATCACTTAGTTACAACATTCACTATCACTTAGTTACAACATTCACTATCACTTAGTTACAACATTCACTATCACTTAAGTTACAACATTCACTATCCCTTAGTTACAACATTCACTATCCCTTAGTTACAACATTCACTATCACTTAGTTACAACATTCACTATCACTTAGTTACAACATTCACTATCACTTAGTTACAACATTCACTATCACTTAGTTACAACATTCACTATCCCTTAGTTACAACATTCACTATCCCTTAGTTACAACATTCACTATCACTTAGTTACAACATTCACTATCACATAGTTACAACATTCACTATCACTTAGTTACAACATTCACTATCACTTAAGTTACAACATTCACTATCACTTAAGTTACAACATTCACTATCCCTTAGTTACAACATTCACAATCCCTTAGTTACAACATTCACTATCACTTAGTTACAACATTCACTATCACTTAGTTACAACATTCACTATCACTTAGTTACAACATTCACTATCACTTAGTTACAACATTCACTATCCCTTAGTTACAACATTCACTATCACGTAAGTTACAACATTCACTATCACTTAGTTACAACATTCACTATCACTTAAGTTACAACATTCACTATCACTTAGTTACAACATTCACTATCACTTAGTTACAACATTCACTATCACTTAAGTTACAACATTCACTATCACTTAGTTACAACATTCACTATCACTTAGTTACAACATTCACTATCACTTAGTTACAACATTCACTATCACTTAGTTACAACATTCACTATCACTTAGTTACAACATTCACTATCACTTAGTTACAACATTCACTATCACTTAGTTACAACATTCACTATCCCTTAGTTACAACATTCACTATCACGTAAGTTACAACATTCACTATCACTTAGTTACAACATTCACTATCACTTAGTTACAACATTCACTATCCCTTAGTTACAACATTCACTATCACTTAGTTACAACATTCACTATCACTTAGTTACAACATTCACTATCACTTAGTTACAACATTCACTATCACTTAGTTACAACATTCACTATCACTTAAGTTACAACATTCACTATCCCTTAGTTACAACATTCACTATCCCTTAGTTACAACATTCACTATCACTTAGTTACAACATTCACTATCACTTAGTTACAACATTCACTATCACTTAGTTACAACATTCACTATCACTTAGTTACAACATTCACTATCCCTTAGTTACAACATTCACTATCCCTTAGTTACAACATTCACTATCACTTAGTTACAACATTCACTATCACATAGTTACAACATTCACTATCACTTAGTTACAACATTCACTATCACTTAAGTTACAACATTCACTATCACTTAAGTTACAACATTCACTATCCCTTAGTTACAACATTCACAATCCCTTAGTTACAACATTCACTATCACTTAGTTACAACATTCACTATCACTTAGTTACAACATTCACTATCACTTAGTTACAACATTCACTATCACTTAGTTACAACATTCACTATCCTTAGTTACAACATTCACTATCACGTAAGTTACAACATTCACTATCACTTAGTTACAACATTCACTATCACTTAAGTTACAACATTCACTATCACTTAGTTACAACATTCACTATCACTTAGTTACAACATTCACTATCACTTAAGTTACAACATTCACTATCACTTAGTTACAACATTCACTATCACTTAGTTACAACATTCACTATCACTTAGTTACAACATTCACTATCACTTAGTTACAACATTCACTATCACTTAGTTACAACATTCACTATCACTTAGTTACAACATTCACTATCCCTTAGTTACAACATTCACTATCACGTAAGTTACAACATTCACTATCACTTAGTTACAACATTCACTATCACTTAAGTTACAACATTCACTATCCATTAGTTACAACATTCACTATCACTTAAGTTACAACATTCACTATCACTTGTTACAACATTCACTATCACTTAGTTACAACATTCACTATCACTTAAGTTACAACATTCACTATCCCTTAGTTACAACATTCACTATCACTTAAGTTACAACATTCACTATCACTTAAGTTACAACATTCACTATCATTTAAGTTACAACATTCACTATCACTTAAGTTACAACATTCACTATCACTTAAGTTACAACATTCACTTCACTTAGTTACAACATTCACTATCACTTAAGTTACAACATTCACTATCACTTAGTTACAACATTCACTTCACTTAGTTACAACATTCACTATCACGTAAGTTACAACATTCACTATCACTTAGTTACAACATTCACTATCACTTAAGTTACAACATTCACTATCACTTAGTTACAACATTCACTATCACTTAGTTACAACATTCACAATCCCTTAGTTACAACATTCACTATCCAAACAAAAGAACGGGTCGAATCATCGCAATAAAACAAATAAAGAGGTTTAAACTCAGCTCTCGTAATCACTGAAAATTCAGACGTGTTTATTTTTTATTTTATTTTATTTTATTTATATTTTATCCCCTTAAACTCTCTGTAATCAGCCACGTTGAATTCTTACTTTAAATATTAAACAAATACACACACACACACACACACACACACACACACACACACACACACACACACACACACACACACACACACACACACAGGATTACGAGCAGGATTCGTAATTCTGTGGCGCGGGTTCGATTCCCGCACCCGGCAGAAACAAATGGGCAAAGTTTCTTTCACCCTGAATGCCCCTGTTACCTAGCAGTAAATAGGTACCTGGGAGTTAGTCAGCTGTCACGGGCTGCTTCCTGGTGTGTGTGTGTGTGTGTGTGTGTGTGTGTGTGTGTGTGTGTGTGTGTGTGTGTGTGTGTGTGTGTGTGTGGTGTGAAAAAAAAAAAAGTAGTTAGTGTAGTTAGTAAACAGTTGATTGACAGTTGAGAGGCGGGCCGAAAGAGCAAAGCTCAACCCCCGTAAAATACAACTAAGTGAATACACACACACACACACACACACACACACACACACACACCACACACACACACACACACACACACACACACACATACCAGGGGTCTGGTAGCTGACTGGATACTGCGCAGAACTCGTAATCCTGTGGCCCGGGTTCGATTCCCGACCAAGCATAAATAAATGGGCAAATTCTTTCACCCTGATGGCCCTGTTACCTAGCAGTAAATAGGTACCTGAGAGTAAACAGCTGCTACGGAGCTGCTTCCTGGTGTGTGTGTGTGTGGTGTGTGTGTGTGTGTGTGTGTGTGTGTGTGTGTGTGTGTGTGTGTGAATGTACTCACCTAGTTGTCCTTGCGGGGGTTGAGCTCTGGCTCTTTGGTCCCGCCTCTCAACCGTCAATCAACAGGTGTACAGTTTCCTGAGCCTAATGGGCTCTATCATATCTACACTTGAAACTGTGTATGGAGTCAGCCTCCACCACATTACTTCCTAATGCATTCCATTTGTCAACCACTCTGACACTAAAAAAGGTCTTTCTAATATCTCTGTGGCTCATTGGGCACTCAGTTCCACCTGTGTCCACTAGTGCGTGTGCCCCTTGTGTTAAACAGCCTGTCTTTATCAACCCTGTCGATTCCCCTGAGAATCTTGAATGTGGTGATCATGTCCCCCTAGCTCTTCTGTCTTCCAACGAAGTGAGGTTTAATTCCTGCAGTCGCTCCTCGTAGCTCATACCTCTCAGCTCGGGTACTAGTCTGGTGGCAAACCTTTGAACCTTTTTCCAGTTTAGTCTTATGCTTGACTAGATAGGGACTCCATGCTGGAGCCGCATACTCCAGGATTGGTCTGACATATGTGGTATATAATGTTCTGAAAGATTCCTTACACAAGTTTCTAATGGCCGTTCTTATGTTAGCCAACCTGGCATATGCTGCTGATGTTATCCTCTTGATATGAGCTTCAGGGGACAGGTTGGCGTGATATCAACCCCCAGGTCTTCTCTCTCTCTGACTCTTGAAGTATGTCATCTCCCAAATGGCACCTTGTATCTGGTCTCCTGCTTCCTACCCCTATCTTCATTACATTACATTTGCTTGGGTTAAACTCTAACAGCCATTTGTTCGACCATTCCTGCAGCTTGTCCAGGTCTTCTTGAAGTCTCAAGCTGTCCTCCTCTGTTTTAATCCTTCTCATATTTTGGCGTCGTCAGCAAACATTGAGAGGAATGAGTCTATACCCTCTGGGAGATCATTTACGTATATCAGAAACAGGATAGGTCCAAGTACAGAGCCCTGTGGGACTCCACTGGTGACTTCACGCCAGTCTGAGGTCTCACCCCTCACTGTAACTCTCTGCTTCCTATTGCTTAGGTACTCCCTTATCCACTGGAGCGCCCTACCTGTTACTCCTGCCTGTTTCTCCAGCTTATGCATCAACCTTTTATGGGGTACTGTGTCAAAGGCTTCCGATAGTCCAAAAAAATGCGTGTGTGTGTGTGTGTGTGTGTGTGTGTGTGTGTGTGTGTGTGTGTGTGTGTGTGTGTGTGTGTGTTGTGTGTGTGTGTACTCACTAGTTGTGTTCGCGGGGGTTGAGCTCTGGCTCTTTGGTCCCGCCTCTCAACCGTCAATCAACAGGTGTACAGATTCTGAGCCTATTGGGCTCTATCATATCTACACTTGAAACTGTGTATGGAGTCAGCCTCCACCACATCACTTCCTAATGCATTCCATTTGTCAACCACTCTGACACTAAAAAAGTTCTTTCTAATATCTCTGTGGCTCATTTGGGTACTCAGTTTCCATCTGTGTCCCCTTGTTCGCTTACCACCGGTGTGTTAAAAAATCCATCCTTGTCCACCCAGTCAATGCGTGAATACACTCTGGCTGCCTGTCCCCTGATACACTGAATTATTATTATTATTAAATTCATACATGAGTCCAGCTCCCTCCGTCACACTGCATACGTTTTCAAGTGATGAAAACTCCTGTGCAGTGAGTACAAGTGTACACGAGTGAGTACAAGTGTACACGAGTGAGTACAAGTGTACACGAGTGAGTACAAGTGTACACGAGTGAGTACAAGTGTACACGAGTGAGTACAAGTGTACACGAGTGAGTACAAGTTTACACGAGTGTGTACAAGTGTACACGAGTACAAGTGTACACGAGTGTGTACAAGTGTACACGAGTGAGTACAAGTGTACACGAGTGAGTACAAGTGTACACGAGTGAGTACAAGCGTACACGAGTGAGTACAAGTGGATAATTGAGTGATAAACTTGTGTTGCTTCCTTTAACATTCAATATCCTTTCATCCACATATTCCTTCAAGCCATCCCTTTCAAGTTTATCACAGGACGAAGAGGAGGTGGACGAAAAGAAAAAAAAGGAAAAGGAAGAGGGGAACCGAGAAATAGAAAGAGAATGAGCCACGAACGAGTAACCAAAGGTGAAGTAGAGGTGATTACGATTATTGGGCCAGGCAGATAGGGGGAGAGTGATGAAAGAGGAATCAGATGAACAGTGATGAGAGGCAAAGACAGAAGGGTAAAATGTGAAGAACCAAGACCAGCTGCAGGGAGGGAGGGAGTGTGAGTGTTCTCTATAGAGGTTAACACAGTAAATGACACATACACTCACACACACACACTTTAAGACCCCCATGAGTGTCTCCAGACCTCGTGAGTGTCTCCAGTACAATGGCAGATGGTACACCACAGTGCTGACATAATGCTGAGGGGAGATGGTGAGGGTAGATGTTGAGGGGGAGATAGTGAGGGGAGATGGTGATAATGATAGCCTCGGTGCTGGCCACACTCGTGGTAGGCACTATAACGAGACCTTCCCCTCGTGCCTTCACGGGTAGATAAGGTGTTTCAAGTGATCACTATAACGAGGCTCCTCCCTTCCCGCCGTTCACTCACATGGGAGAACAGTCTTCTAAGGCCAGATATGTTCACTGTTCAAAGGGAAGGAGTTAAAACACTGAGAGATAAGAAGGAGCTAGTGACACACACACACACACACACACACACACACACACACACACACACACACACACACACACACACACACACACACACACACACACACAGGTGAGAAGGTGGTGGAGGCCAAGACCGTCAGTAGTTTCAAAGCGTTATTGACAAAGAGTGCTGGGAAGACGGGACACCACGAGCGTAGCTCTCATCCTGTAACTACACTTAGGTAATTACACACACAGAGAGACACAGAGTACCTCAAGGATCGGTGCTGGGACCAGTTCTGTTTCTAATATATGTAATGACATGTTTATAGTAGAATCCTACATGTCGATGTTCGCAGATGACGTAAAGTTGATGAGAAGAGTTGTGACAGATGAGGATTGTAAGATCCTCCAAGAGGACCTGAACAGGTTACAGAGATGGGTCAGATAAATGACTACTGGAGTTAAACACGAGCAAATGTAAAGTTATGGAAATGGGACTAGGTGACAGGAAGCCAAAGGGACAGTACACAATGAAGGGGAATTACCTACCTGTGACGACGCGCGAAAGAGACCTGGGTGTGGACGTAACACCTAATCTATCTCCTGAGGCACATATAAATAGGATAACGATAGCAGTGTACTCTACACTGGCAAAGTTAGAACATCATTCAGAAACCTAAGTAAGGAGGCATTTAGGGCGCTTTACACTGCCTACGTGAGGCCAGTCTTAGAGTATGCCGCCTCATCATAGTCCCCATCTGAAGAAGCATATAAGGAAACTGGAAACGTTCAGAATTTGCAACGAGACTCGTCCCAGAGTTACGAGTGATGGGATATGAAGAGCGCCTGAAGAAACTGAGCCTTACGACACTAGAAAAAAGGGATAGATGGGATATAATAGGAACGTATAAAATATTCAGGGGAATTGACAGAGTGGAAATAGACGAAATGTTCATACGGAATAGTAACAGAGTGAGGGGACATGAGTGAAAGCTGGAAACTCAGATGAGTCACAGAGATGTTAGGAAGTTTTATTTTATCGTGATAGTAGTGGAAAAATGGAATGCACTTAAGGAGCAGGTTGTGGAAGCAAATTATATTCATAATTTAAAACTAGATATGATAAGGAAATGGGACCGGAGTCATTGCTGTAAACAACCGATGCTCGAAAGGCGGGATTCAAGAGTCAATGCTCGATCCTGCAGACACAAATAGGTGAGTACAGAGATAGCATTAGTTACCATATTCCATTAATAGCGTGGAATTATACCCAGGTCATAGGAATGATGTGGGAAGGTGTTGTTAGTGTAACGTATTATTAGAAAATACGGAAATAACAATCTCCGGAGTTTTAGTGTTTGTTTGGAATATTTTGTTCACATTTCAAGAAGCTGCAAGCAGCGGATGACAAGAGGAGAAAGTCAGAAAAGTTAGAGTTGAATTAAATTCAATTCTTGCTGGCAGGTCCTCAGAGTTAGTGCAGTAATGCAATGGAGGTCAGGAGCGGCGCCAGACTCTTCCTGTTGCAAAGTACGTAAAATGTTGCTCTCGTGGAATTGTTTTAAACTTTGTTAAAGGGACACTTAAATACAGCGAGGCCAGCCTGATTTTTGCAACGAGAGAGAAAGCAAATAGAGAGGTGAGGGTGGGGAGATTGGGGGTAGGGAGGTTGGGGGTAGGGAGGTAGGGGGTGGAGAGGTGGGCATGGGGAGGTTGGGGTGGGATGATATAACTATCATCCATAACCCTCACCCTCGAGTTAACTATATCAGCACTAATGAAGACTCAAGAAACTGACCCAGATATGAGACCAATATGGCCGACTGACCCTAAAATTTCACAACATATAATTTAGAAGCACACAGTCCATCTTCTCACAACCAGACTCACCAAGGCCTCAGAGTATAATTTATCAGAGATGAGTGACGCTGCTCATAAACTCGCCCCTCGGGGCAAAATTAAAAATATAAATAGAGGAGGGGAAAGTGGAGGTGGCGGGGCATGGTTGTCAGTCAAGGTCCTCTGCCGGCTGGTCAAGGCCTTCTGCCGGCGGGTCAAGGCCCCCTACCGGTCTGGTCAAGGCCCTCTGCCAGCCGGGTCAAGGCCCTGGACAGCCTGATTAGTATCCGGCACTAAGCAGAATCCTCAGTGGTGGAGCGAGGAGCCTCTGCCTCTCCGTCAATGTGCAATTGCTTGCCTAATGGAGGAAACCGGAGCTAAGTCCCGCCTACCGGAGATAGCCCCCGCCTACCTTACTATCGGACGAGACAAGACGGCGCCTTGACGGGAAGAACACAGCAGCCACCGTCTAAAAGGTTCACTTAGCTGAGGACAAGGTCACGAGACACCACCTGACCTTGCTCACCCTCTGAACCTCACTGTCTCTCAGGTGTGACTTTGCTATTGTCAACACCGACACACTAGCGACACAAAGTGACACTACTTGCATCAGTACATCAAACATTTGAGGCGTTAAGAGGACTGAACCAGTCCCACACCCAGCGTGGGCAGTGACGACGAGGACTGAGACTTTGAAGGAAATGAAACATTGTAACGAGAAAGGAAAGAGACCAAAAGGAACGAGAATAATCACAAGAAGCGGGGCAAAAAGAAAATGGGAAGCAATAAAAGGACGCGAGAATGGGGAAGCGATAATTAGAGAGAGAGATGAAGAGAGGTCTCCCAGGGCGCAGAATTATCTCCTTGTTCCGCACACACCACCATCTCAAGAGATCCTTGTGGCACTGTGGTGAAGGGTGAGGAGAAGCACCGTGGTACCTGATCAACCAGGCTGTGATTCATACGTCAGGCTGCGAGCAGCCGCGTCCAACAGCTGGTTGACCAGTCCAGCAACCAGGAGGCCTGGCCGACGACCGGGCCGCGGGGTCGCTGAGCCCCCGAAATCACCTCAAGGTAGGTGGTGGAGGGTGAGAGAGGGAGAGAGGGAGGGAGGAAGGGAAGGGGTCCAACTAAGAACAGGTGCCACACCTTCAAGAGGAAGAGGTAGTAATGGAGAGGTTACTTTTACCACTAAGGGAGGCACCACAGGATGAGAAAAATACATTAGCGACCTCATTTTGAAGTCGTGGTGAGGGGAGAGCCCCAGACGGTGACCCCTTCCAGGGTACACACTGTACCGTGCCCCCACAACTGTACCGCCTGGACCAGCTCTGTACCACACACATTTACACGCTGTAAATACGAAAATGACCAATAACGTCACTCCATGACGATCTATATAAAAAATATACGAAAATATTGGGCAGATGTTCTTTAATGTAGGTTTGTGAGCCCAGGTAATAATAATTAGCAACAGATATCAGCCAGTGAGCGTTGAAATTGGCAAATCTTGTCGCCGGAAATGATCGGTCATGATTAATAAGGATCTTATGACACACAAAAAATCGACGTATAAATCAATAAGATATTGGGATTTATTGCTAGCAGCGTTAGCAACACGCCAACCAACTGTATTCTGGTTACAGTTAGCATCGGAAAGACCTGGGTAAATACTGGTGTGGAATTAGGGTTTCTGATTTATGGGACAAACTACCGGGTAACACAACAGACGTGGGGTTGGTGGAGTGTTTCAGGCGTAGGTTAGACACATATGTGAATGAGAATAGTGGATAAAAATATAAAATTTAGCTACCTGCTTGATGGGGTTCTGGGAGTTCTACTCCCCAAGCCCGGCCCGAGGGCAGACTTGACCTGTGAGAGTTTGGCCACCAGGCTGTTGCTGGAGCGGCCCGCAGGCCCACATACCCACACAGCCCGGTTGGTCCGGCCTCCTTGAGAAAATTATCTAGTTTTCTCTTGAAGATGTCCACGGTTGTTCCGGCAAT